>PVIH01000250.1:202930-411964 GCA_004025045.1 Sigmodon hispidus
TTCTGAGAAACCTCCATATTGTATTCCAAAGTGGCTGAACAAGCTTACACTCCCACCAACAATGGAGGAGTGTTCCCCTTGCTCCGCATCCTCTCCAACATAGGCTGTCATCTGTGCCTTTTATCTTAGCCAATCTAACAGGTGTTAGGTGGTATCTCAAAGTTGTTTTGATTTGCATTTCTCTGATGGCTAATGATGAGGAGCATTTTTTCAGGTGCCTTTCAACCATTCGTAGTTCCTCTGCTGAGAATTCCCTTTTTAAATCTGTACCCCATTTTTTGATAGGGTTATTCAGGATTTTGGGCTCTAAATTCTTGAGCGATGCATGATTTCTTAGCCTCCATGCTTAAGAGAACACCTTTTATTTTCAAGGAATTCCAAGATGCACATGCAGTTTTATGTTTATATGAAGTCTAAACCACTCCATTTGTTTCTGAAAGAATTTATTTTTCTGAGGGACTAGTGCTGTCATTCTCTCACTGACCCATAAGCAAGGAAGACTTAGGGGCAAGAACAGAGCCTAGAGCTCAATCAGCATCTTCTGTTTGAAACTACTAATATACATGCATGTGTATAACTATGGGTATCTTTGTGACTACTGGGGGATGGAGATTATCTTTCCTAACAGTACACAGCAGTAAGACAGCCCCTAAGCACCTTACTGCCCACAACTTTTGGAATCATGCATGGCCTTCCGTTCCCAATGGCAGTTTCTCTTGTATATTTTCCTCATAAAGTAAGTCAACAGTTAAAAAGAGCTGAACAGTTAAGTTACTTTTCCCTTTCCTTTTAAATACATAAAAAACCAGCAAAACATAAAATCTACAATATAATGTATTGCATAAGTTAATACTGACTTAATCAGGACAATCATATAACTTTATAAGTGCAGAGATATGATCATGTTTTAACTTTAAGTTTCAAATTGCTTCTAAATAGTCTCCTTTGTCATCAGAACCCATTCTAGATATTTTTTTTGACATATTTGAGATTGAAACATGAGCAAGGCATAAAACTGCTAAGGAGTATTTTTCTTTCATGGTATGTAAATCAATGTCAGCCACTCAATTAAAAGCCATGTGAGTGACCTGAGGTAACATGAAGATATTATATGGTTACACAGCGACATGTTTATTTTTGTTACCTGTAAGATAGTCATCAGCTGTAGGATTTTTTCTGTATCTTCTTCCCCTTCTTCAAGGTCATATGAGATGGTAAACGTCAACTGTCCACCTACAGCTGAGAGCTAGAAGAGAAGAGATTCATGATTATTTCAGCATAGGAGATGGAATATTGAATCATCTTTTATATGCTACTTTAAAGCCCTTTTATTGTTCTAGACGGCAATATTTGAGAGAAGCCATCACTGGAGTGGAGTGGAGTTGATAGACATTTGTGCAGGAGTAACCTTTATATGAACCTTTGTGCAACAACAGCAAGCTTGAGATAAATATAAATTCATAGATTATTTCCCCAGTAATACAGGTTTGATAAAATAGGGTAGGTTCTATGAAACCAATCACAGATTTCCCTATCATCTTCTTAGTACATAGTTTGTGTTTTAGAATCCCCAAACAAAAGGATCAGTGTCAAACTGGACACTTTCTATCTATCCCTACAGTTACTTATATTCTGTGACCATGAATACACTCAACAAAGACATTCTTCCATTTGAAAGGCATTTCACATAGACCATAGGGTAAGATGAGAAACATTATTGCTCAAAGAAAAATAAAAGTTAGCTGCAAAATTTACATGTAAATTCAATCAAAACTACGTGAGAATGTCTGCTTTGGCATAGGTAATTGAGTAAGCTAGTTTGGATAAATGTTATGCCCTTTTTATTAAGCAAACTTCATTTCTTCTAACATATGCTTGATGCTTACATTTTCTAACATTGACATTAACCCAGTAGTGTGTGTTATAACCCTAAATATATAAACATACATATATTTCTACTGAAACACAAGATTATTTTATAGGGCAGGAATCAAAACTAGATCTGTGAGTGACAGGTTCAATGTAAATGTTGAAAGCCCTTAAAAATTCTACTCTGGCATTGTAAATAAAGACATTCCTGGAACAAAGCTGATGGCTTATATTTTGCTGTTTGTTTTGTGCTGACATGCAGACTCCCAGCTTCTCTGATCTGAACTCTCTGTGTGTCCTTTTATGGCAGACCTTGACAAGAAGGCACTTCCCAGGAAGTCAGTGGATGGAGGAGGAGGAATCCTGCCCTCTTGGAGATGTCCCATAGGGGCCACACAGAGCTTGCTATGGCTCATTAAACAGGATTTTACATTGCAGCTCAGCATTGGTTTAGAAGGACTCATTACATGGTGCTCTGGAGGGACTGAAATTCAGAAAATATTTATTCCCCTGCTATTCTGAGAAATGTGCTACTCTAATGTCTTTTCATATATAAAATAATACACATCTGCCTGGACAATAGCACTTGGCATTATTATACATAATGGCGAAAAATCTGTGTACCAAGGTTTTGCATCATTTAAAATAAACATCCAACATTTTACATAGCCAGCTTATTCAAATCAGCTAGACATCATCAGTAAGAGGCTAGAAAGGCTGCAATTGTTTTTTAATATCTCAAAACTGAATTATTTAGTGTTTTCTAAATTAATAAAGATATACAGTAGGAGGTAAACATTAAAGATCCCGATTTGGAACATAATCATAGTCTGCAGTAATGGGAATTAGGATTCTAGCATGTGATTTTGTGTGACACAAATTAACCCAGAATTGTAAACTAATAATGTCTCAAATATTCAATATATCTAAATTTAATTTTATTATATGTATCTTTCTAGGAGTAAAACTTAATCATCTTTTATACCATTACTGGGTCAAGATAAATGCTGTATTTTAATACAGTAACTATATGAAACACAATATTGTTTTTTACATTATTAAATAATTTTCATATTAGAATGCTTGCTAGACATTTCCTTATAGAACTCCTGTAGTTTCCTGGTAGCTCAAATACTTTTCTGTCCGCCTGGTTAATATTTCAACAGCCAACACACTAAGGAAAACTATTTTTAATCATTCTCAAATATAGTAAAAATTATGATAAAATATCATAACTAATAGATCTGAAGGTTCTAGAAAGGACACAGTTGTGCCTCAAACCGAGCAATTAGTATTCACTGAATAATTCAACAAAACATAATATTTGTGAAAAAATATGTACTGTGTGTAAATAATTTCCTATAATTTTGAGCTTTCTAAAACCCATTTAAAAATTATATGTATGAATCTTTCAAGTCCATTTGGGGGACAATAATCATTTTTGCCATTTTATTAAGCTTTATATAAGTCAATAGAGCATCTAATTTACTCCCATGGTTTACCCACTCACTTACTATCATTACATTAGGTAGAGAAATGAAGCTTTTCACTGGAAGATGTAAGCTACCTATAGCTCACCTGAATGTGATTATATATTTTCTGGGTGGATCAGCTTATCCTTACAAGAGATGAATGTTGTATGGGTTTTCAACTCTAGGAGAAAGTAAATTTCTTGAGAATAGTTCATTCTGGGAAATTTCCTATTGATTTGGCTTTTTACATTTTTCCTCCACTATTTATTCAGGAAAATTTTCTAGGGGGGCATTCAGCTACCAAGTAGTGAAGGAATTTCTTTCTGGAAGGCAAAACAGTATTCTATTCCAGGATGTAGTTCACTGTTTACTCTCTATCTTCCATTCCTCAGAAAAGAACATTACACATAGTTCTATCCCATGAATATCTGCTCGAGTTCTACTCTCTTTGGAAAGAAATAGCTTGTTTGTAGGTAATATTGTTGCTTCCATGCAAAATGGGACTCTAGTCTAGCTTAATGACATGGTTGAATGAAGCAGGAGAACTTTCCACTTATGAGTGAAAGGGGCTGGATGTAATTCATAAAACTTGCTTGACCAACAAATATTGGGTATGGGGTTATTTTTGTGTCTTCTATTAAGTTTACATAAATATAAATAGAGGGTGTGTGGGGTGGGGCATACTATCAAAGACACTGCACCTGGAGAACAAATTCTTTTCTGGAAATAAGCTAAGGTATTTGGTTCTCTGATGTCAGATTATCATCACTGTTATCCTAGTAAATGGAGTGTAAAACCTAATATTTGCTTCTTCTTACCAGAACAAATATTTCAAGAAGAATATACTAAAGTGAACTGAGCAAAAGGTTTTGTAATAATGAGCTGACTAAATTGAACATAGCTGTCAGTTTCTGTTTGGTATTACAGACAGAGCTAGTGTTTCATCTCTCTAGATTCTGAAGAGTTGGACAGTAAAATTCTGAAAAGTTAATCTTGTCTTCTATATAAGTATTTACAGTTCATGTGTTCAGTCTGTTCACTGTGGTGTAAGATCTCATTGTAGTCTCTTAACATTGCTGACATAGAATCAGATGTATTGCTTCTTTAGAGACTGCAAAGTGTTAGAACAAAATACAGCAGATTGTATTAAGTTATAGAAGATGCAGAATTGACAAAGAATATTTAAGAGCATGTCTTCTTTTAACATATGGTAAATTTATTAGGAGCTGAAGTTGCCAAAAAAGAGATGATACTTTTGAGAATCAATGGTTTAGAAGGCAAGAGACCTCAGGTTACATAGTTTCTATAAGAAGCAGGCTGGACCTATAGCATTCATGCCACTATTGCATCAATGGCCATTTCTGACATTACTGTAGCTCACAGAGTTTTAAGATAGAGAGGTGTGATAATTATTTTTCTCCTCTGGTAGCCTACATAGCATCTTTCTAAAACTATTAAATCTAGCCAGTAGGCATGAACCATGTCAGTACCAGCTTGATTTCCTCATGGTTTATGATTCAATTTATGGTGTCTTCAGGAAAAAAGTCTTACCATCAACTTCATCAAATTCAAGAGGATAATTAAGAAAAAAGGCAATAACCTGTAGTGATTGGGAGTGTGTGGGACCCCACTAGCCATCAACTCAAAAAGATGTCCTGGGCTTGGAGATTTTATTTTTAACCTTCAATGTCTAATAGGAATATTGTTATCCTGCTATATTATAACACCATTTAAATCAATTCTTTTGTATGTGTGTATGTATATATTTTAAGACATGTACATAGTTCTAAAAGGACTCACAATGTTAGAAATAGATATACGACATGGTCCAACTGTACTGCTCTTGAGTATCTACCCTAAGCACTTATAGAGATACTGGCTCATCCATGTTCATGGATGCTCTAGTCACAATATCCCCCCAAATAGATAACAACCTGGATATCTAAAAACCTTGTAAATACTATTCTGCTCTTATGAAAAAAAAATTACAAAACTGGTAGACGAAAAGATGAAGCCAGAAAAAAAATCACTGAATGTGAAGTAATCAGACACAGAAAAATAAATATGTTTTGTCCAATATATGCCTGTTAGCTTTGACTCCTTAGATATGTGTCATTCATTTGGGAAACCCAAAAAGGTAATAAAATGTATGAGATTATAGGGAGCAAAGGTGGCTTTCAAGGGAGGGGAGATATAATGGGTGATATAAGGGGTATTAATATAACAGAAAAGACAAGGGAAATGGGGTGAAGGAGGAAAATCAGGTAGAGGAGAAGCAATGGGAAGGGATAATTGAAACTAAAGTCATTTGCAAGACTTAAAATTTCTTAAAACATACACATACATGTAAAGAAACATTGACAATTCTTAAGTAATTTTTGCAGATATTTGCATTTTGTTCTTAAGAACTTTATATTTAGTCCTTGCCCATTTTAATTGATATCCTTTTTTATGGTGCTTAGTGTTTTTAGTTCTCTGTATAATCTAAATATCAACCATATGTCAGGTGTATAGCTGGTAAAGATTACTATAAAAGTAACTAAGAACTTTTTGATTTTAATTAAGGCTTGTTTAATGGGATGGATTCTATATCTGTCACCATTATCTGGACTAAGAACATGAGACTAGACAGGTCATAGCAATACATTAGAACCCATTACTATTATTCTGCTAAATGGGCATAGTACTAAAACAACTCCTAATGACATATCACTATGATGAAAATAAGTGCATCTCTCAGGCCTCATCAGAGATGCCTCATGCCCCCCTCAAAAAATGGTAGTTAACACAGAGACCCATAGCTAGTCAATCTACAGAGCAAGAAACTATAGAATGTCCAGCCCCAAATGGGACATCTATTTCATATCGTCTCTCCAAAACTCAGCGATCATTGTGGAAGAGAAGACAGAAACATTTTAAAACCAGATATGATGAATGACTTCAAGAAAACTTTTCTGACAGACCAGGGCAATTGCACATAAATTTTTACCACATCTGTGACAGTATGTACAAGACCTGTGCAAGCTGAAGCCATATAAAAATCTCAGTATAAAGGTAGTTATGTTAGAGCCATGTCCCATTTCTAGCTGAGAAACTTTTGGCAATTAGTAACTGCTTGATGAAAGGCAATTGGTTTTCTTTAAAGGTGCTCTTGATTAGTCATATATTGACTGCATTCTAGGACAGCTCCCAATACTGGAGATTATTTAGTCAACACAACTAGACTCATGATTCCCCTCCTCCCTCCAAGAGGACACAGCATTGTGGCTAGGAATATGAGTGTATCTCCTGAAGTGCTAGGGTATGGATATATTCAAAAAACATGGCATAGTATATTTGAGAATTAATAAGACCCGATTTTAAAGAAGCACCTTGGAGGCTGTGTTCTCCCTGAATGCAGAAATGTACTTCTTCTTCCTTGTTTCCTGTCTGTCTGCTTTCCTTCCCTCCCTAATTGTTTTCTTCAATCTTTTGATAAACTTAATCCACTATTTTCTTCTTGTTTTAAAGTTTTCACAACCAATGCAGAGTTTTAACAGTATTTTCTTGCACAGTAGACTTATTCATTTCATTAGTTAGACTGGGAAGAGGCAAAAATGAACTTCAGGATCTTCCCTTTTGACACCACTACTACAATCAGTCGAATATGATAATTTTTTATATTTCTCAATATCTGGTGGAATCTAATCTTGAAAGAAAGTATAAAGTAGTAATAAACATGCTATTTGTGACTAGATCAAAAGAACAGAGTTTAAGGTCTGATGACCAATGACAGTTCCGCAATGTGACCAGTAGTTGATGGATCATGAGATCCCTGCACTACACAAGCTCACCACACTAAATTTATTCTAAATTTGCCATATTTCACCAGACTTTTACTAATTATATTTTATTCAATAATTCATATTGATAATTATAAGAGACACACAATTTAATATTTTGATTTGCAAGGAGAAAAAATATGAGAGATATATAAAGAAGAACAGGAAGGACAATGTGAATATCCCATAGACACATGAGTGAATTTATGATCCTCAAGACACATTCTTCATACATTTTCTGCTCCATGTCACAATCAAGATCAAATGATGTGCACCATATACTCATCTATAATTCAACGCCAATGGGGTTATAAAAATTTTGCCAGATCACAATACTTTTGGCTGTATTTGAAAACCACACTATTGGTGGTTATCCTATAAGAAGAAACCCTGTGGATACATTTTAGTGTACAAAAACAGGTTTGCATTTTTCCCTCATATATAGTTTCAGTTGAGGGCTCTTGAAAATATCAGTAACCTACAAACATATTACTTCTACACTGCACAGAAGATGAACAGTAGCTTTAAAGAAAAAGGAAGCATCCTGTAAAGTAAATTAATACCTACTCTTCCATTAATGTTACCTGATTCAGAGCACTATGGCTATTTTGTGTCACACACTGATGAGACCTTGACCTGAAAGAATGGAATCCCAACAAATGCACACATAGCAGCCAAATCCATAGAACTGTTCTGTGATCTGTGGCTCAGGCTCAAAACAAGGTCTTTGAAATCGTTATCTGCTTTCCATCTACTTAAGTTTGGATGGACCACTCCAGTGGAACTAATCTATGGGCTACATTAGTTTATATGCAAAAAATCCTATACAAAATACATGTACTACATAATTAAACACAGATCTAATCAAATAAACCATAAATATACTTTTATATGTACATCATTTTTTTCTGACTAGAGCTTACTTTTTTTTTTCAAGATATCTGCCACAAATAAATTCTAACTTTGTGCCCATGGCACACAACATCGGTGCTGGTTAAAACAATAGGGTGCATTTTAGTCCAAGTTCCATTAAGCTAAAAATAAGTAGATTTACTGTAACATAAATGAAAAATGAGTAATAACTCAATGCATAAACCTTAAAAATTTTTTATGGAAATATCAGAGAGAGAGAGAGGGAGGGAGGGGAATAAGGAGGGAGGGAGGGGCAGAGCTACAAAGGTGGAAGGGAAGAAGAGCAAAGGGAAGAGAGAGCATTGCTATTCTCCTTTCAAAGGAGAATTTTAATTTCTTTCTCTCTTATTGCTTACGGAATTTTGTCTCTTAAGCATATTTATTACCTTGCACTATTGGTGGCTATCATTCATCTATCCACTGCTTTATTTCCAGGAGAGGGAAACAAGAGTGAAGAAACAGTGTTGTTCTCTCTCCCGTGGGAATCCTCAAGGTTTGTGCCTTTGATAACCCTGAGCACAGTCTGCAGTGCTGCTTGTTCAGTTAATTTTGGTTTGTGTTATTCACATGAAGAATATTTTGAAAGATTAGGTAATTTTTTTTTTTTTTTGCAAAATCGGAAGTGGACTACCAGATGCAGTATTTTGATTGAATTCTAAAGGTTACCAATCTGCTACTATTTCATTTCCCTTCTTCCCTCGTTCATGAAAGCTGCAGGGGATTCTTTATTGGGGCAGTAGACGTTGGTTGTGAATTTTAGAAGATAAGAATCCTAGAGGTTCAGAGGGTACTAAGTCATACTCCAGAGAAGAATCAACAGCCCAATAAAAGACATTCAAGTGTCTTCTTCCAGAATAAACGGGCAGACTTGTGTCAGTGATCTGATATGTCTATTAATATTAGAGCCTTATATAAATCACACAGAGATTGAGCTCATTCCTGGAGCTTTAACTTTCTAGTTAGGGACTCAGACTCTGCCTTTATGTGATGTATGGCTTTTGGGAAAGTTATTTATGCTTTTAGAGGTTTAGTTATGTTTCACTAATTTTTTTTTAATTTTTTCCTCCCTCAAAAGCACATTTTGATAATAAAATGAGAAAATACATATGCAGTCCTTCACTTGACACCATGTACATAGTAAATAAATGTTTTCAGCCACACTATTGCACTGAGTATCATCTTCCAAATTAAAATTTTACAAATAGCTCCTATTTAAGCCCTAATGGCAAAAGTATTTATTTCATGATTCCAAATGCTTTTTAAAAATATCTTAAGATTTCTGGGAGATCATGATGATGGAAGATTCAGCTCTTACATATGTCTTAATGTTTCCCTGTGGTACTTTGCTGAAGCATTTCACAGACAGTAGACCCTGCATAAATATCTGCTGAATTTTAATAGCATTCATAACCATCTATCATTTCAATGTATTATATATGGAAAGAGCATAAAAAGGAAGATAAAGTTGGGCTACTCCAGAGATAGTTTGCAGTTGTTTTTAAAAAAACATGTCTCTACTGGTTTCTATATTTTTTATAAGTCCTAAAAACAAACCAAAGCAAATAGATACACCTTAGCATTTATGCTTACTATACTGCTGACTGGCAAACATAAATGCATTAGTCTTAAAGGAGGGAACTTTTATCATTTATAAAGTTTAATCAGCAGTTGAAGAGGAAAAAAATCAATATTTAAGCCATTTAGACATTTAAAAATATAAATCAACTTTATGCTATTCCGTTTTGCCAGTTTCTATGCACTAGGATAATAATGTAAAGTACCCAATACATATTTTATAAGTTGTAAACACATCTGCAGCATGTTATGATCTGTGGGCAAGGCACATAACTCTTGAATTAAAAAGAAAGCTAGTTTACAGACTTAAGATAGCAAAGATGCACCTGCAACTCATAGGTAGTCAGAATGCATCCAGTACCCCATGATCAATGGAGTTGATAAATTAAAATTCACCCAAAGAGGTGTTGCCAGGATGCTGATGGCTCCAAGAGCTAAGCATGGGTTCAGGAAGGTAATGCAAGTATTTAACCTTAGAGAGAAGACTTGGCTTTTTGAACCTATTTCCAGGTAGGGATGTCCCACCCTACCTTGATGGAGTGGGAGGAGTTAGTTCTGCCACAACATGATCTGGCATGCTGTGCTGACTCCCATGGGAGGCCTGCCCCTTTCTGACCAGGGGAGGAGTCGAAGATGGAGATAGATTGGTGGAAGGGGACGGGAAGAGAGGAGGGAGGAAAAACTGTTGCTGATATGTAAAATAAATGTACAATTTCTTTTTAGGTTTTCTAATTTAGTGGAGTATAGGTTCTTGAAGTATAACATATTTAGTTCTCAAAACAGTGTATACATGGTCTTGTGAGATAAGAATATTATTGCTGATATTTTCTCATCTTAACTATTTGGAACCATTATTTTGGAATGATGGCACTACCTGTTCAAGCATATGATGTTAGTGGGTGATGAAACCTGGGTTAGAACTTTCATAGACTAGCATAAGAATCAATGAAAAATATTTATTTTAAAAGTTAAGCAAATAAGAACTTATTCATTCAACTGAAGTAAATGAATCTTCCCAAGATTATGTATTGGTATTTTTCAAGTTAGAGCATATCAAAATAAACTATAATATTACAATAAAATGTGCATGGTATTCAGTAATCATTGTGAAGGAGTTATATATATATATAATATATTATGCTTAAATATATATGAAGTTAAATGGTGAAATATAAATATTAAACTAACTCCACAGTAGGTGATTATTAGTATTTTGATATTATTTGTTTAATTAATTTTGTTAGATGAAGTACCTCCTCCTAATGTTAAACAGAAATTATCATTTGTATCTAAAATATGAGAATAAAGTATTTGTGAATGTTTAGTACCTGTAAAATGTCCTTGGTTTCCAATCAAAATATGGCTGTTTAATATAGAGAATTATCAAAATACATTCAGAAATTAAGAAAGAGTTTTTGTATCGCTGGTACAGATAACAAGAAGGAAAGTATCCTTGAAAACAGTAGTGTTTAGTTAGCTGTTATTTTAAAAATAAATTACTTGTTTCTGAACACATGTACGCAAAAGCAAAATATAGAGTATGAACTCAAGCTGGGCAGTGGTGGCACATGCCTTTAATCCCTTTAATCACACTAGAAGTAGAGAAAGGCAGAGGTAGGCAAATCTCTATGAGTTCAAAGCCAGCCTGGTCTATGAACATGAGTTCCAAGATAGCCATGGCTCTGCAGAGAGAAGATGTCTCAAAAGCAAACAAACAAAA
Source organism: Sigmodon hispidus (assembly GCA_004025045.1). Lineage (NCBI taxonomy): Eukaryota > Metazoa > Chordata > Mammalia > Rodentia > Cricetidae > Sigmodon > Sigmodon hispidus. Next base: position 214,300 of record PVIH01000250.1, read on the forward strand.
AGAATATGAATGTAAAAAGTTCAGACTTGATGCCTCAGTTCCAGTGTGTCTCAGAGCTATGGCTTGGAACAGTGCCTATTTATTTATTTGTTTGTTTGTTTATTCCTGCAATGAGCTTTAGAATCTGCTGTTGGATTATGCTTTTGTACACTGTAAAGATTTGTCTTTTGAACTGGTTTAATAAAACACTGACTGGCCAGTAGCCAGTCAGGAACTATAAGCAGGATGGTTAAACTGAGAATGCTGGGAAGAAGTCACCAGTCAGTCACAGAAAAGGCAAAATGAAAATGCTATACTGAGAAAAGGTACCAAGCCACTTGGTTAAACATAGATAAGAGTTATATGTTAATTTAACATGTTAAATACTAATAAGCCTCAACTACTGGCTGAGCTAAGTAATACCTTTGAATCAATTATTTGGGAATATCTACCAAGTATTTGGGAATTGCTGATAGGACAGAAACTTCCAACTATAATCATCATTCATATATAAATTTCAACGATTTTCCTATTTGCTTTGAGTTTTGTTTAGTACAAACATACATATTTTAAAGAAGAGATTTTTTAATATTTGAAAATATTACACGAGCATATAATGTGTTTTAGGCATATCCACCCATATTCCCACTCACATCCACCCACCTATCTTTTTCCCCCAATTTTCTCATGTGCTGGGTTTTATTTCTTGAACTCACTTATTCTATTTAATACTGCCAACATGTGAGTGGGTGTAGAGTCCTGAATATCTAGCCAGGGACTCTAAAGAAAACTGACCTCTTCATGCCCATAGCCACCAATTCCCAATAGCTCCTCTAGAAATGATGTATCTTGTTCCCCAATGATGCTGCGATTCTGGCTGGCTTGATCTTGTATAGGCACAAGTTCACTTTTTAACACATTATATCATACCTAACCTAGCTGACATTGATTTAAATGTTCATAAATAGAAGCTTTCATGCTTCTTACACCATATACTTCAGTGCAATTCTCAAGACCTCTTGCTTAACTGGAAAAAAATTTTCAATATGCAGAATTCACTGCCCCCAAGTAAATATAATACATAATACTCAAGATTTGCTTCATTTTGTTCCCTTTGCTTTCTGTAATTAATGTATTAGAATAAAAGGGTTTTCAGGGACAGCCCTTAGGAGGAAGAAGCAGGAGAATCTCTATAAGTAAAAGGCCAGGTATAACTACACATTGAGTCCTGGACTCGAAACCAAACCAAAACAAATAGTCTTCTCAGGATCTGCATACTTAGTCACATGCATATTACTGAGTCACTGAGAATATGTCATCCATAACTATAAGGAAGATAATCAGGAGAAGGAAGAGGAAGACAAAGAGAATGAAAGAAAGGAGAAAAAATAATGTCAAAGAAAAGAACAGGGACACAGATGAGCAAGAAAAAGAAATGACACCCAATCTCTAAGTAAAGCTGAGTATTTGCTGTAAGACGTATGAATACCTTGGGGATTGCTTTTTCCAAGTTGCTTAATTCCCATACACTATAGGTACTCTGAGAACAAAGGGAGTACAAACAGTGTTTTTTACTGTTTTCTAACAAAATAGGGTTTATACACACAAAAGCAGACAGCCCCCCAGGCTGCTTCACAGCTCCTGCTAAGAGTTGAAAGTGGGCCAGGAAAGCCCCCTATCAACCACAACATGAAATGCACTTTCTCACACACTCATAGGGGTGCAAATGTTTGTGCAGCTTGGGAAAGTTGTTTTTTTTCATGCTTTTTCACATCGGCACAACACTGCATACTTGGTAGGTGGCCACCTTCATGAGTCCTGTGAACTTTCACCTACTGCTTTCCACTTTGCAGCATGTACTTGATTTTATATATAGTTTCTGGTGAGGTTTTTTTTTTTTATTTTTACATTTCTCATTTCTAAATGAAAATCCTTTCAACACAGGCCAAATGTTTCTCCACTTGGAAGAAGGTAAGTCATTTCACCTCGTAAATACTGAATCCCATCTCAAGGTCACAGTCAAAAGCTTTTATGTCTCATTAAATGTCAGGCTTCTCATCAATTTCCCTCATTGAGCTCCATTTAGATCTTGGGATGTGAAAATGCATGGGCCTGAGGTTATTAGTTAGAAGGCTTACAGGGCCATTGGCGATTAATATAAAACATTTCCAATTACATGTGCTGTACTTCATGTACTCATTTTCACCAAGTACATGACAGTAGCAAACACTTTCCTAACTTGAAGTTCCAAGAGCTTTCTGGTCTATGTAACAGAAATTTATCTTATGGAGGTTGAACAAACAAGATGCCTTTATAAGTTAATCCGTAACCTAACTACTGAGATACAAGAATATTGACCTTTACCTTTATCCCAAATCAAACCAATTTAGGCCACTCATGTAATTCTCAGAAGTGGCTGTCAATTTTGATGTAGTAAAAAATAAAAATCTTCAGAAGTCTCACAACACCATCTACAGCTTGCAAGAAGAAGCTACAAAAATTCTGAGCCTGCTTCTTGCTATAAGCATCCACTTCCTTTGAAGCCCAGCAAATGTAATTCAAGTACTCAAAGTCATCATATATTAAGGAAGCCTGAGCTATGTCTTCCAGTCATATGTGTTCCCTCTGCTAAACATACACTGTGTTCCTATAGTCCAAACAGACAAATAAGTGAAAAGATACTAACATGCAGCACATCTATGGCTGTTCAAGTCTGCCAAAATGAGACATAAGATATCATGGAGAAAGATAAACCATCCCTGAAAAAAATCTTGTCAAATCTGTGCTAGGCAACATAAAATAAGTTTAAACAGTTGTATTGCATAAACCCTAATTAGCATATAATGAAAACCAAGAACCAGATACTGGGGGAAAGGTGCAATATCAGAAAGAGAAAATAGCCGACAGGTAATTCTCACTCAGCCAACTTCTCAGGCCAAACAGGGTAAATGATATTTTCAAGGTTCCTCAGCGTAACCAGCCACTTTTACAGAATGAATGTATCTCTGCCTTCTCCTGTCTTAAATATTTCCCTGCCCAGCTGTTTTACTTCCAGGTTTAATTCTGTGTCATAATCCTAGAGTTAGGATTAAAGATGTTAGCTACTACTGCTTGGCTGTTAGGCCTTAAACTCACAGAAATCCAGCTATGGGATTAAAGGTATGGGTCACCACTCTGTGATTTTCATAGCTTGACTGTGGGTGATTCTATTTTCTGATATTCCAGGCTAATTTTATTAAATATACAATCTATCATGACACAGTTGTTTTGAACTCCCAATTTCAAGATGTTTGGGTATTCCAGCTATATTTAAATACTTTGGATTTTCATTTGTTTTCTATATAATGTTGAACACAATGAAATATTTGACAAGTTCAGCTACTACTATTTAAAAACTGTGTTAAATGACCTTACTTTTATTAGTATTTATGCAGAATCTATAATGTATGTGGTTTCCCTTCTTTCCTCTGTTACCTGTTATTTTTTAAAGGACAAATTAGAATAGTTTTATGCTCTTGTTATTTAGAGCCTCAATTTTCTTTTTAATTATGTAATATGTTTAAAATAAAAAGTCTGCAGCATATCTGTTGAAGCCCTTCTGACATTTAGAATTTCCACTGTGAAGTCAGATGCCAGAAAAAACTACTATACTTAGCAAAATTTACAATTATCATAGATAGAGAGAACAAGTCATTCAGTGATAAAGCCTACTTTTAAAAATATTCTATCCTCAAACCCATCCCTACAAAAGGTGCTAGAAGAAAAACTCTAACCTAACTATACTTATGAAAACAAAAAGATTACATAATCTCACACCAGAAAAATCAAAGAAAGGAAAACACAGCACCACCACCACTGAAAATAAAATAACAGGAATCAACAATCATTGGCCATTGCTATCTCTTTATATCAATGATCTCAATTCTGCAACAAAAAGACCCAGACTAACAAAATGAATACAAAAACAGGATCCATCTGTTGCTGCATCCAAGAAACACACATCTACATACTATCTAATGGAAAAGGGTTGGAAAAAGATATTCCAAACAATTGGAATTGTGGCAAGCTGGCATAGCTATTTTAATATTTAACAAAATAGACTTCAAACAAAAAATCTAAGTAAAAAGAGATAGGGAATTATGATGGCATATTTTATATTTAATAAAACTAGCCAGACAGTGGTGGCACACGCCATTAGTCCTAGCACTTGGGAGGCAGGGGCAGGAAGATCTCTGTGAATTTGAGGCCAGCCTGGCCTACAAAACAAGTACCAGGACAGCTAGGACTGTTACACAGAAAAGCTTGTCTCAAAAAAACAAAAGCAAAAACAAAAAAGGCTGGAGAGATGGCTGTTGCCATCTGATATTCTAGACTAATTTTATTATCTATATAATATATTACCACAAGGAAGGATACTATATACTTACCAGAGAAAAAATTTACCAATATGACATTTCAATTCTCAACATCTATACCTCAAACTCAAGGGCAATCATATTTATAAAAGAAGCACAACTAGAGCCTAAATCACATACCTACCCCCACACACTGATAGCAGGAGATTTCCTTACCTACTCTCAGCAATGGACAGATAATCCAGACATAAATTAGAGAAAGTGTGGAACTAACAGATGTTATAAACCAAATGTACCTAGCAGGTACTTATAGAATATTTTACACAAACACAAAAGAATACACCATCTCATAATTTCAAGGAAGTTTTTCCAAAACTGACCACATACTTGGATACAAAACAAGTCTCAACAGATACATGAAAATTAAAATAATACCCTGCTTCATATCATACTACTATAAATTAAAGCTAGAAATCAACATCTTTAGCCATCAGAGAAATGCAAATCAAAACCTTGAGATACCACTTTACACCTGTCAGACTGACTAAGATAAAGACACAGATTACAGCCTATGCTGGAGAGGCTGAGGAGCAAGGGAAACACCGCTTCATTGTTGGTGAGAGTGTATACTTGTTCAGCCACTCTGGAATGAAGTATGGTGATTTCTAAGAAAACTGGGAATCAATCTCTCCAAAGACCCAGCAATACCACTACTGGGCATATACCCTAAAGATGCACATTCACACTCCAATTTAGCTCATCTATGCTCATAGCAACATCATTTGTAATAGCAATAACTTGGAAACAACCTAAATGCCCCTCAACTGAAGAATGGATTTTTCAAACTGTGGTACATCTACACAATGGAGTACTACTCAGCAGTAAGAAAAAATGATATCCTAAAATTTGCAGGCAAATGGATGGGTTTGGAAAATATCCTCCTGAGTGAGGTATCACAAGCCCAGAAAGATAAGCAAGGGATGTACTCACTCCTTAGTGGACTCTAAACAAAACAAACAAGCAAACAAGAAAAAAGCAAAGCATGCCCAAGCTGCAAACCACAACCACTGAACAGCTTGGGATCAGAAACACCCTGGACTGACTCCTTGGATCCCACTCCCCCTAGAAGAACACCTGACTTAGTCTTGAGGTTGGGAGGAGAAAACTGGATCTGACAGGAGTGGAGGCTGAACTAAGCAATATTGGGACAGTGGGTCCTTGGGACCACCTGCCACCTGCAGGGGGTGGAGGGATTAGGAGTTGTGGAGAAGAGAGAATGACCTGATGTGGTGGGAGGGGGAATGCACCTTGAATAAGGATATACAAGGGGGAAAAAAAGAATTTTATTTTAAAATAAGTATTTGGCATATATGTATATTATTAAATTGCAATGATTATCAAATAAATAAATAAAAATTCTACCAGGGCACTCCTACAGATGATAGACACCTTCAGCAACATGGTTGTACACAATATTAACTCATAAAAATCAGTAGCTCTCCTATATACAAATTATAAATGGAGACTGAAAAAGAAATAAAGAAACCATCACCTTTCATAGCAGCCTTAAATAATATAAAGTATCTTGGGATAAGTATAACCAAGTAAGTGAGATACTTGTATAATAAAAACTTCAAGTCTTTGAAGAAAGAAATTGAAGAAAATATCAGAAGATGGAAAGATCTCACATGCTCTTATATTAGTAGGATTAGCATAAAAAAGCAATTTACAGATTTGATGCAGTCCCCATCAAAATTCCAACACTATTTTTTATAGATCTTAAAAGTACAATTCTCAAGTTGATATGGAAAAACAAGCGTTCAAAATAGCTAAAATTATCCTGAATAATAGAACAGCACAGATCTCACTACTTCCTATTTCAAGTTGTAGTACTAAAAACCACATAGTATTGGCATAAAAACAGACATGCTAATCAATGGACTCAAACTGAAGACTTATCCAGACATAAGTCCACTTGCATACGGACATCTAATTTTTTATAAAGAAGCCAGAAATACATACTGAAAAAAAGACAGCATATTCAACAAATGCTGCTGATCAAACTGGATGTCTGCATGCAAAAGAATGTAGATGGACTCATACTTAGCACCTTCTACAAAGACTCCAGTCCTCAAGAACAAAGATGTTAAGATAAAATCAGTTTCACTGAACCTGATAGTAGAAAACTTGTGGAATAGCCTTAAATATACTGGTACAGGAGATAACTTTCTGAACAGAAAACCAATAGTTCAGGCACTAAGATCAACCATTAATCAACAGAATCTATGAAACTGGAAAGCCTCTGTAAGCAAAAGATACTGCAACAACTCACAAAATGGGATTTTATTTTTTAGCAACTATAATCTGATAAAGGACTAAAATCCAAAGTATATAAAGAACTCAAAGTCTACATATCAAGAAAACAAACAGCCCAAAGAGTATAGATAAAAAGATAATCCTCAATAGAAGAAATTTAAATGGCTGAGAACCACTTAAACAAATGTTCAAAATATTTAGTCATCAAGGAAATGCAAATCAAATTACTTTGAAAGTCCTTCTTACACCTGTCAGAATGCCTAAGATGGATAACACAAGTGGTAGCTCATGCTGGCAAGGATATAGAACAAGGGAACCCTCCCTCCTCCATTGCTGGTAGGAGTGTAAACTTGTACAGACAATATTTAATCAATCTGAAAGTTGGGAATCAGTCTACTTCAAGGTCCAGCAATATGTATCTTGGGCATATACCCAAAGAATGCTACATTCTACCTCAAGGACACTTGCTCAATTATATTCATTGATGATTTATTCAAAATAGCCAGAAATTGAAACCCACCTAGATATTTCTGAACAGAAGAATGGGCAAAGAAAATGTGGCAAATTTACAAAATTGAATATGAAGCATTATTCAGTAACAAAAAATACATCATTAAATTTGCAGGACAATATAGGGGACTAGAAAAATATCATCCTGAGTGAGGTAACTCAGACCCAGACGGATACATATGGTATCATTCGGTTATAAGTAGATAGTATCCATTAAGTAAATTATAATAAAGGTATAATCAGTAGAGTCAGGTTGGTTAGGTAAAGAGGAGGGGTCTAGGGTGGATGCATGTATCTGTATTGCAAGAAGTAGGACAGATTTCATGGGCAGATTGTGGGCAAGTGGGCTCAGGTGTTGGGGAGATGAGGTGGAATGAGAGAGTACAGACAGAGAGGGTTGAGATTGGGAGGTGGTGTGAAAACCTAGCACAGTTGGTATATTTTATAAACTATGAAGTTGATCCTCGTGGAGACTCTTAATAATGGGGGGTACTAAGTCTCAACTGGTGATCCTTTCTTGTCTCCAGGTGAGGCTTCCAGTAGTAGGACCGGGTTCCAATAAATGAGCTGTTGGTCCACGGGGTCCCATGGAAATCCACAAACAACCCAGGCTGATGCTTAAACAAAAGATTACTCTTTCCAAATTGACAAGGCCAAGGCCAAGGCTAACACCCACACAACTTGTTAAACATGGAGAAATCAAGCTTTGTGCCTGTATTGAGCTTTCAGCCCTGTGTTTAAGTCTCTTTGGTACCTGTTAGGCTATGAAAAGAGAAATCTGGATATCAATGCAGTAACAAAATCTTTGATCAGACAATAAATAGCCCAGAGACCAACAGTAAAACTAACCACTATAAAGTGTCAATAAAATGACTCATAATAACATTATGCTGTACTCGTAGATCAGTGCCTTATCCAGTCATCATCAGAGAGGCTACCTCTAACAGAGGATGGGAACTGTTGCAGAGTCCCACAGCTAGACACTACCCAGAAAAAGAGTATAAATGAAAGGTCTCTATCAAATTCCTCCCTTTCTGCTCAGGGAACCTTGTGGATGTGGAAGGAGAAATATTATAAGAGCCAGAGGAAATAGAAGACACCAGGAGAACACAGCCCTCTGCATCAAATAAGCAAGGCACACATGAGCTCATAGAGACTGAAGAAGCAAGCACAGCACCTACATGGGTCTGAACCAAGTTCTCTGTGTATATTATAGTTCTGAGTTTAGTATTTTTTTTTTAATAGAACTTCTGACTGTGAGAACAAGTGGGGCTCTAACTCTTGTGCTTCCTCTAGGGATTCTTTTCCTATGTCCAACTTCAATATGGTAGATATAACTTCATTATAACATTTTATTTTGACTTGTTTAGCTCTTATCTCTTAGAAGTCTGTGCTTGTCTAGTGAAAGACAGAAAAGGAATGGATCTGGAAGGTGGGGAAGGCTAGGAGAAACTGGGCAAAGTTAGGGGAGGGAAACTACTTAGCACACATTGTATGAGAAAAGAATTCATGTACAATAAAGGGAAAATAAACTGAAATAAAATGAAAGTAAAACACTATGAATAGTCAAAAAAGTCTTAAAAAATAATATAGCAATACATTTTAAAGTTACTAGTAAGAGTTCAAAATAAGACAGGAAAAATCATCTAGGGAAAGTACTTTTGATGCAAGGTAAGTGATATAATAAATTCTTGGCAAATTAAAATGCCAGAATAGATGTTTTGAGAACTGCATTATATTTCACTAATGAGAACTGCCATGTGCACTCATTAAACAGAACACTCATTATATTATTAACATCTCTAATAGCTTATTTTATATATGTGGAATTTAAGAAACACCAATCATTTGTCTGGGTCAAATAAAGTTGTATTGTAATTTTAGTTATTGTCAGATAATCCAATAAGTACAGTGTTGTATCTGTGTCGATGATAGCTCATTCCTGTTCTAAGCATGCACAACCGACAGAGAGAGTGAAGAGAGTTGATTGTTTCTTGTAGCTGGAAATCAGGAACTATATATGTGAATGATCACGTCATAGGACTGGAGATGAGAGGGGCGTGGTTAACTGGAAAGGATTCTGGAAGTAGACCTTCAAGGGAGAGGACCAGGACAGGAAGTCGTCATTCTTTCGCAAGAGTTCCCGGCCGGGTGCGCAGTTCGGCCCAGCTGCACGGGAGTTCGGACATAAGGTGTGGGGATGAGGAATTTTCCTTAGAAAGGCTCCAGCGCACTGCAACCTTATCCTTTCATTTTCTCTTAAAACCGGCTCTGTTTTGTAAGTGATTTTCACAAAATAAACCCCATTTAAAACATATCTCACGGCGGGTTTTTACCGCGATAGTTTCTATTTTGCCACAATTCATAAAAACATTAACATCATATTTTATATTGTGATAAAATTACAAAAAAATCCCTTTGGCTCTGCTGATGAATAGGAAGGGTAGATATAGAAAGTCTTCTCTTGGGAGTGGACTCACTGTGTGCTGCAAGTTAAATGATAGAGCTGGAGCACTGAGCTTTTAGATCATCCTAAAATGTCATTTAGGAGGACTAAGGTTAATCAAAAGAGAATCAAATGCAAAATTCTGAACACACTAGCAGCACCATAATTAGTAAGAATGCATTATTTGTTCACAAAATACGCACTGAAGTACCCAGAGATTACTTTGAGTTCAATGGGTTATAGGCTTTAGACTTGCTTATAATTCACACAAGCTTCCAATAGAGAATGTAAATCAAGAATGATGAGTTAATTGAGGTTTGGTAAAATATTTGTCCCTTTAAAATTTCAGAAATATGTTCAAGGTTTTACTTCTAAATATTTTCAAGTTATATGTTTAATAAAGCAGCAAATATAGTTTATTGCATTTTATCCATTCAAATTTATAGCCTTACTTCACAATACAGAGGTGAATTCAGATTACCACTATCTACTATTATATTTTGAATGTGAAATGTCCCCCAACAAGTTCATGTGCTTGAACGTTCAATCACTCACAAGTTGGTGGCACTGTTTTGGGGGATTGTGAAACCTTCAGTGCTGTGGTATAACTGGCAAAAGTGGGCCCCTGGACATAGGCTGTGGGTGACATCCACTTTTGGTTCTGTCTAAACTTCTCACTCCTGATCCATCAAGCTGTAAGAAACTGTTGCTGCCAGCTCCTCTGGCCATACATTAATCACCAATAGCCAAAATGCCTTTTCTAAAACCATGAACTATAAAAAATTCTTCCTCTTTTACATGCTTCTGCCATTTATTTATTTTATCAGTGCGACCAAAAAATAACTAATGTGTTTGTTTTCACAGATACAGTGGGTTAATGACCATTTTCATGTCTCTGATTATATGTCTGAGGTGGTTCACCTATTGAATATTTAAATCACATTCCATGAAACCGAGTAAATAGCACAAAAATACATATACAATTACCAGTGAACCTATTAATATTAACTTAACTTGATAGTATCTAATTTTTAAAATACAGTTTAGAGTTTGAAGCTGTCCATAAAATGTTCTCATTAGGGTAAATATTTTGCTTCTTTACTAAAAGCTTTCAGAAAAATAAAAAAAAAAAAAAACTAATCTGGACTGAAAATATAGTACCGATATATTTTCAAATATTCTCCAATACATGGGAGAAAAAATGTTTCACAATCTATCACTTATATTATCTCCCTTCTTTTGTTACATTTTATGCATCTGGACAGAAAAAAAAAAAACAAGAAACTGAGAAAAGATATAACAAGGTGCCCTCCGATGGAATTCCACATAATGTTATGGTAAATGATTCACTTTGGAACTTCTGTAGACAGCAGCGAAATGGCTGAATATTTTGAATTAAGTACTTGTGGATTATCTCAATACAAAAATAATGTTTTTACATAATGTACACATATCCTGTTTCCTCACCACTATATGCATATATCAAATTCCTTCTGTATCTCCAAAGGCATTCTGCTCATATTCCTCATCAAAATATCTCTTCACTAGGCCAGCAACAGCACATACTTTAAATGATGATACTCAGGAGACTATTTGTGAGACAGGTAGCTCATAGGTTCAAAGGTAGCCTATGCTATATAGTAAGCTCCTGGTCAGCTTGGGCTACATTGAAAAACTTGTCTCAAAAAAGTATCAGCATTGCATATTCATGGTGGGCTTACAGTTTCAGATTAGATGCTCGCTTATTTATTTTTCATATTCATTTTTTTTCATTTTCATTGGTGTTTTGTCTGCATGTATGTCCCTATGAGAATGTCAGATCTCCTGGAGCTAGAGTTACAGACAGTTGTGAACTGCCATGTGGGTGCTAGAAAATGAACTTGGGTCATCAGGAAAATCAGTCAGTGCTCCTAACAATGGAGCCATTTCTCTAGCCCTGTACATTTTTTAAAAAATAAATGTATTTATTCATTTATTTTTACATCCTGGCCACAGTTTCAATTCCCTCTTCTCCCCCCATTAACCCTCTTCCTGTTCCTAACCCCCAATCTACTCCCCATTTGTTTCTCTTTAGTAAAGGTTAGGACTCCTAAGGTGCAGTAAGAATAATCACCTCCTTTTGTATTAAGACAGGACAAGGTGACCCAGTATGAGGAGTAAGTTCCCAAAAGCCAGTAAAAGAGTCAGAGACAGCAACTGTTCCCACTGTTAGGAATCCCATAAAGGAACCAAACCACACATTGCAACAAATATGCAGAGTGGGAAGGTTGCTCTGAACCTGTAGTATATGAAAACTTAACAGTCAAAGGTGGGGAACAGGTCCTCCTATAACATGTCACACAGTATTGAACACAAATGATACTCTTTTGTTCTTTAATGCGCAGCTTTATTTTGCTTGCAGTAAGGTTCCGGACAGGTTTCCAAGGGCTCAAGTAAATAGGAAAGGGAAAAGGGCATACTCGCCATTGACTTCATCCCAGTCTTTCACTATTTCCTCCTAGCCTTGTGAATAAAATGCTTCCTAACCCCTTCTGCCAAAGAGTGCATCTATACAGTGTTAGTACTCATATATCATCCTTATAGCATTGGTGTCCTATTGCTACTTAAGGAATTAAGCAATATAAACTGATTTCATCACAGGTCCATAGATGGGAACTCCAGAATAAGTCTTCCTGGCAAATGTGATTAAAATTGTTTCTGCCAAATACAGCTTCTCTGTAACCTCCCAGGGTACAGCTGTGTCCTCTGTCTGTGCAGAAGGTTGGAAGAATCCAGCTGTTGTGGTTGTATTACTGAGGTTCCCATGGACATGCTGGCTGGCTGCCAATCTCCATTCTCAGATTCTGAAAATGGTCCACATTGCTTAGCTCCCATGCCTCTGTCCACACAGCCCTTATGTCTTTCCCTCCTTCAGTGCTCACCTCCTTGTCCGCCCAGTGTGACAGTTATGAAGCTCTTTTGTTGTTGTGCTTTTGGTGCATCATATGACTAGACTGTGCCTACCAACTTCATCCAAGATAATCATTTACCCCAAGGTCATTCAGGAGTTAAAGATATAATACAGCCAACGAAGGCCTACTATTAGGCCATGCACAAAGCCTTGTGTTAAACTTCAACACTGCAGAAATCCAGGAGTACATATCTGTAATCCTTCTACTAGGGAAGCAGAGGCGAGAGGACTAGAAATTCAAGCTCATCTGAATCCTCATAGTGAATAGGAGTCCAGTTGAAGCCTTATGAGAGCCTTTCTTAACCATGAAAGAAAATTCAAGGTACATTAAATTAATCATATTTACAAAGTACAGTTGTGCATTGTTTTGTTTTTGTTTTATTATCAATATTATCAACATAAACTGTAGCCCTGGCTGGCCTAATACTCTCTCTGTAGAGAAGGCTAGCCTCTAACTGTAATCTACTTGCCTCATCCTCCTAAGTGCTGACATTAAAGGCATGAGGCATGTGCCTCCACATTCAGCTACAAAGAATATTTGATCACATTCAGTAACATATTTACATATTCAGACCCTGGTATTTTTTTCCCCACAGGACTGCCATTTATCCTATTACATCTATCAATAACAATTTAAACAAATATTATTCTAGATCCATACAAATCAGTGGTTTTCAACCTGTGTGTTATGATCACTTGGGTTGCATAATGGATATTAGATATGCATATTATGAATCATAACAGTAGCAGCATGATAGTTATGAAGTATCAACAAAGTAATTTTATAGCTGGGGTCACCACAACATGAAGAACTATATTAGAGGGTAGCAACATTAGGAAAGTTGAGAATCACCACTATAAATAAATGTCCATGAGGAGCTCACTGGCTATAAGTTCTGCAAAGATACCCTGAATTTCAGTTTGGAGTCAGGTCCTATTGAAATAAGGTATTATAACTTTAGGAGAGGCTTTGTTGTAAGATATTAGATGCCTGAAAAGCTCTCAGGGAGTAATAGAATTTAGTAGATTAAATCGTAATATGCAGAATAGAAAGGCTCTCTGAAAATTCTGACAGGCTTCTAGTAACAGGACTGAAGCCCAGGCAGACACTGCTGTAATAGGAACATATACCTTTCCAGCTAATGTCATTCTGCTGAGATTAAATCAGGGAAGAAGATAAGATCAACCCAGAATATAATTCATGCCAAAAGTAAGAGTTAAACACCAAAATAAACTCAGTAAATTTAAAGTGACTTTGCTAAGCCCAGCATGTATTGACAAAAACTAGAAGTGCATTGTCTGCCTGCTCTGTAATATTATTCTGCCAAACTAGAAGCAGGTCTTTGCTAGACAGACAGCTATGTTTTTAGGTTATTGAGCTGAACAAAAAGAGCATTACAAAATAAAGTCTTAATCAAGGTAAAATGTTGTTGAACACCACATGTGTACTGTAGGTATGCAGAAAATAACAGTATACAGTCAAAATATAACTATGAATTTATGAAAGAATGTCTCTAGTATCTAATGCCATGCTATTTCAGAAGTTGACATTTTAATTCAAGCAGTTAAATCATTTGATGTTTAATATGCTTAGAGAAATATTTTGGAAAACATATTCACCACTGGCTGATAATTTCTTAAAAACAAAACAAAACAAAAAACCAAAACTAAAAACCAAACAAACAAAAACCTCTAAATTTCTAATTTTAATCATCAATGTGAAGAGAGGAAGGAAAACATGTGTGACCCATTCAAAGGATGAAAGAACAGAAAATAAAATGAGTTTTTGCCTAGGAATAAAAGGGGGTATTTGTGATATATTACATATTTAATAAAACCTAAAATATTGGAGAGGTAGCACACAGTCAAATCCTAGGCAGATAGCTTAGGAATTTCTTGATCCTTGAGTACAAGGAAAAACAGCTGAGATTCAATAGCAGACACCTTTAATACCAGCACAGGGAAAGCTGATAGTGGAGACCTACACCCTTAATCCCATCACTCCAGAGACAGATCTTCCTTTGTTTCTGTGTGTTGAAGGCTAGCTAGAAAATAGAGTGGTTCACACCTTTAATCCTAAACTGGATGGGATAAAACTAAGAGAAGGTATATAAAACCTTTTAGGAACCCAACAGAGGTAGAAGCAACTGGTAGAAGTGACTGGCAGAAGCAACCAGAAGCAATGCTGAGAAAGTTGAAAGACAGCTGGGTGAGAAATGACTGTGGTGCTTCCTCTCTCTATGATATTTCAGCCTTCCCCCAATATTTGGCTCAGAGTCTCTTTTGTTACAATATGAATTGGTGCTACAGGTATTTTTTATTGTTGTTATCCTAGATGGAAAAACATCCAAAGAAGGATCCAATGTCAATGAAGAATGCTGTATCTTTGTGAAACTCACCTTTTCCTTGAGGAATGGGCACAATTTGTACTGTATATAGTGTAATGAAGGAAATTGTAGCACACCAGAAAAATATGCAGAGAACAAACCAGTTAGGTAATGCAGGTAAAACAATTAGCACTGTGCCAGTTACATATAAAATACTTGACACACCCACACACCTCTGTATGTTCAATATATTTAGATTGTTATTATCATAAAGAAATAAAATAACTATGTAAGTAACTGATTAAAATTCTTGCACATGAAGTAAAGTACATTTCTACAGTGTTAATCTGGCCTTTCCTTGTTGGAATATTTTATCCATGCTAGAACAAGAAAATGATTAGGATGATTTGGGAGTGTGCAAAGCACTATGTCGTTATATTAAGTCACTTTGGTTTTAGGGACATGCATAAAACCTCCATTTCAATAAAGAAGAAACTACAATGTGTTTAAAATTATGTCAAAGATTACATACCGCTCTCTGGAGTTGTGCTGAAGAAAAGACAGCTACATAATACCCCAAACTGCCTTCAATGGGCTGGAAAACCAAGACTTGCCCAACTTCTCATGACTGTGAGAAGCATGATGGTTTTTTGTTTGTTTATTTGTTTGATTAGTTGTTCACTATTCTTGCCTTTTTTTTTTTGAGGCAATGTTTTTTAGTATGTAGCTTTGGCTGGCATAAAGAATTTTAAGCCAACAAGACTGTCTTTGAAGTCATAGAGAGCTACCTATCTTTGTCTCTAGAATGCTTGAATTAAAAGCATGGACCACCATACCCATGGGTGTTTTACCTGCATGTACATTTATGCAGCTCATATGTGCCTGGTGTCAGCAGAGGCCAGAAGAAGACTTTGGGTCTCCTGGAACTAGGGTTACAGATCACTGTGACTAGCTTTGTGAGCACTGCAAATTGAATCTAGTTCCTTTAGAATAGGGGCTAGTGTTCTTAAAGGCTGAGCCATCTCTTCAGCTCCAACTATATTCATTTTTAAGAGGAAGGAAAAAAACCCCATATCATTGTACTTATGCATCTGTCTTGGTGGCTGGAGCATCTTTTAAATCTCCACTTCAGATTTTCCCAGTGAATATCAGACATGTATATTATCATTTTTATCACTTCCACTTGGATGTCTCATAGCCCTCGACAACTTCATATAACTAATTCAACTGAGCCTCTGGTCACCTTTCTGAAATATACCCTTCCATAGCCCATTAACTCAGCTACTTTATTCTTTTACTTGTTCAAGCCCTTAACTTTGAAGTCAACTTTGAGTCTTCTCTTTTATATCTCCCAACCAAACAGTCAGAATATATTGGTGATAGATAATCTTCACTATCAACTTGATGGGATTTAGAATCTCTGTGTGGAAAATACACTTTTGGGTTTGTCCAGGAGGATGTTTCAAGGAAGGTTTATCAAAGTATGGAAACCTCAGCCTTACTATGGTGGGACTATTCCATGGTCTGTGTCCCCCTGACCATGTGAAACAGAGAAAGCAAGCTGAACAGGAGCATGTGTTGACTTTCTGCTTCCAGACTGCACACATCACGTGATTAGCTGCCTCAAGAACTCCTGCTGTTATACCTTCCCCAATATGATAGTACCTGCAGAACGTGAACCAAAATAACTCTTTTCTTCCTTAGATTGCTTCTGTCTGTTCCTTTGTTACTGCAACCAGAAAAATTGCTCAAATTAGCTTTGTTCTCAAAATATAGCTGGTTTTGCTACTTCTGCTGCTCCCAGTTGAAACAAGTCTTAACTAATGATTGGATAAATACAAAGTCTCTTAAGAATAACTGCAAACTCTCCTATCTGATTCTCCTAAACATAATAAACATTTGACTATTAAAATAAACCAGAGGATTTTAATAAAGTATGCCAAAAATTTTGGTTCCCCATTTCTTGAAAACAATGAAGTACCAATTAGGATGGCAAGGGCTTAGCACTTTTCTCTCTCCATCCCTGTCCATGGTCAAGGATTCACAATCTCCCTCTCCATCACTGTCATTTGCCTCCTCCCATATCCTTTGAACATGCAGGCACATTTATGTGTTAGGGTCTTCATACTTCTTTTGTCCCTGCTTTGGGACACTGGGAACTATTCTTCTCACTCTGCTTGTGCTCACATAAGATATTTTGTTTATTTTTTAATATCTTACATAGGTTTATGGTGAGGCCTCATTGGTTTAAAATTCTGGGAGATAAAGTTTATCAATCTGCTCATCTGGAAATAATAAAGTGCAATATTTCATTATCTCAAAATTAATCAACAGTTGAGATAAACCTCAAACACACTCTAATTTGCTACTACTAATGTTTCTCCCAGAACAGCGTGAACATGGAACCTACCAAAGGCTAGTTAGTGTTGATCATACATTAGACACTTCAAAAGCATATATGTAAGTTATATGTGGCAGCATCCATTTTAATCCCTGCCCTCAGAGACTGAAACTAAAAATTTGTATTTCTAGTAGGTCTGAAATACATCAGGAGATCTATGTCAAAAAGCAGGAGAAAACCTAAGCTATATCCAGTTACTTCTACCACTTTATTACACTAACTGTACAATCATAGAGTCTTGTATACACATCTCTAATAATATTAATATATCATTCAGTAATACATTTTATAAACAGTAGCTTCTGTTTGACAAACCTGAAGATACATAGAAATTAAACACTTGATGAGCAAAATTGTTTTGGCAATCCTGGATTTCCTGTTATTCCAAATGAAGTGGAGTATTGTTCTTTCAAGGTCCATAGAACATTGTGTTTGCATTATTGAATCTGCAGATTGGTTTTGGAAGAATTCCCATTTTTAGTATGCTGATCCTACCTATCCAGGAACATGGGAGATCTTTCCATTTCTGATATTCTCTTCAATTTCTTTCTTCAGTGACTTAAAATTTTTGTCAAATAGATCTGTTACTTCTTTGGTTATAGTTACTCCAAGGTATTTAATGCTATTTGCAGCTATTATAAAGGGTGATGTTTCCTTTATTTCTTTGTTTGCCCTTTTATCTTTAGTGTGTAGAAGGACTACTGATTTCTTTGAGTTAATCTTGTATCCTGCTACATTGCTGAAGGTATTTATCAGCTGTAGGAGTTCCCTGGTAGAATTCTGTGGGTCACTTATGTATACAATCATATCATCTGCAAATACAGATAACTTCATTTCTTCTTTTCCAATTTGTATCCCCTTAATCTCCTTTCGTTTTCTTATTGCTTTAGCTAAAACTTTGAGAACTATATTGAATAGATAAGGGGAGAGAGGACATCCTTATCTAGTTCCTGAGTTTAGTGGGATTGCTTTGAGTTTTTCTCCATTAAGTTTAATGTTGTCTGTTGGCTTCTTGTAAATTGCCTTTATTATATTTAGGTATTTTCCCTGTATTCCTGATCTCTCCAGGGCTTTTACCATAAAGGAATGTTGGATTTTGTCAAAGGTTTTTGGAAACTTTACCTATCTGTATGATTTTATTGGATATAAAATATGGGAAATGAGCAATACTGCTTGTCTTAAAAATATAATTTCATCTTGTCTGTAATTCAAATGCTTTCTGTACTTAGATCACCATAATTTTCTCATTTATTTTACCTCTGACTATATGACAATCTTATAATAACCACAATCTCTTCATTATAATCAATTTTCAGAAGGTGCTGGATAATATTAGGCATTTAATGAATGTTATTGAAGAATGTGAAAATCATTATGTTAACTTAGGGCCTATTGCTGTTTTATATTGCAGAGATAGTTTGCCTCTAATTTACAGGTTTCTGCTAGGTTTTAACAACCAAATATAATTTTCTCTTTTTCATGAAAGGCTTTATAATTTTCACCAGTATGCTGAATGAAAATACAAGTTTTTAAACTAAGATTCAGTTAATTTTATTGGATACAGAAGCCCACTAAACAGCTATTGTCTGTAAGGACATGAATAAGTTGAAAGTCACCAAAGGGTCAGCAAGACACTGTTCCTTCCAGTAAGCTGTTTTTGAGTTCAGAGGAGAAGAAACACTGAACTTTTTCACAATAGAATGAGATAGTTTATTTCAAACATCGTTAGATTGTTGGAAATACAAATCCTCTCTTATTTTTGATATATTGAGAGTTAATTGGGAAACCATTTGTAGTAATGGTGGAGCTGCTCTTAATGCTATCTAAAATAATGGATATGGGCACATTATCTGAACTAATCTAGTTTATTCTTCAGGTCTTTAAGCTTTGATTAATTACTCCATTTTCTTTTCTTACATTAAAATGACTGAAATGACGATGAAAAGTTGATGTTTCTGTATTTGAAAAAGAAATCAATAAATCCTGGCAAATTCCAGTGCTGTGCAGAAAAAGGTTTTGATTTTTCAGTAGGTCTAATGGGATCACACATGGTCACAACTTCTTTTCAGTTACCTCAAAGGGACAAAGGGAGAGGGTCTTTTTAGACTCTACTTGGTTCTTAGGAATCTCATGGATGTAAACTTTATATTGCCAAAAGTGCATTGTTTGCAAAGGACAATGATAAACACATGGTGGGGGGGAGTTTTGCTGCCCGTATGTATCTACGCTTCAGACTCCATCTCAAGTCATAGTGGCTAACAACACTCCTGCCTATAAATATGAAACTGTACTTATCTATAAATAAGTCTAGAATACATTACCTACTGGAGTTTCCTAGGAACTCTAGTTAATTCCTTTTTCACTAAAATATTTTCAAAAAGCATTAACCAAATTCTCTAGTGATTGTTTTGAAGCGAGGAAGCACTTCTTGTTGTAATATGAACAAAATGAAACATTTGAATTTGCTTGTGACCCAACCAAAGAGATTATCCACACAGAACACCTTGAGGATGCCTACAAGACATATACCCTTTCAGTAGAGCAATGTACTGTTTTCTGATAGCCTTATTGACAATGGTCTATTGACATATGTTTCTTTGACTTAAAGAGAAAGCCAACTATGACACAAAGAAAGTACCTACTTGCTAAAAAATAACTGAAAGACTGCACAAACCATTTCTGTACTGATGTGCTTATACAGTAAACATAATTACAAACCTTTGGACATGGGCAGACTGGAAAAATTGATGTTTGGACTTGTATACAAAAAAGAAGCATTGTAGAGGCTAGTGATTCTAAAATTGTTTATTTTGTATTTTAAATGCACTCCTAATTTACCTAGTGTTTTAAGAATATAACATTATAATGTACTTTCTTCCTCCAAATATAATTTTTAAGATGAAAACCTTAATACAATCTTATGAAATAATATCAGTTCCTGACAATTATTCCCACTTCTAAGTATTCTAAATAACTTAAAAATATTTTCTAATTCTGCACCAGAAAGTCTACATAATACATGCTGAAAATTTTTGTTTTATTGGTTTTATTTTATTATCTACTAATAGTCACTATGTTAGTAAAAAGAAAGAACAGTTTTCTTTAAGACTGAAAATAAATATCATATAGATCTTCACAATGTAACAGTAACTTGCATCTTCATGAAAAATACTTTTAGTCATAAAGTGGATTATCCCATACCTCCAAGAAAATATCCTTTGTATTTTAACCATTAATTAATAATTACTAGTAACACAGCATGATTCATTATATATTCTAGAAAAGTAAAAATCTACTTATTGTAAAAACTAGCTCAAGGCTATTCAGATAACCATGTGTCGCCATCTTTATTTTAAAGAACATTATTTTAATTACAGAGATTACTTATTATTTATATAACATACCAGAGTCTGCTCTAGGCAGTCCTAGCATATGAAAGGCATATTTTGCCCTCAAGGATGTTCTTCTACCATCAAAATGACAAGAAAACAAAGAAAGAACAGTTTCATAAAATATAAATGATTAAGTTGTTCTCTCCACACTGGTATTTATTCTGTAGAAAGTCCCTGCAGGTTAGCAGGATGGTACAATCAGAGTTTATGTTTCCCATTTGCTCCGTGATTTTTCTATCATTTCAAAAATAAAATTTTCTTTCTTATTGGAGATTTTATCACATTGCAAGCTGATTTTAGCATATTCAAGCATTACTGTTCCTATTAACACCAAATCATTATTTTATCCATAAGCTTAAGACATCTAAATTACAGCTATTTTATTAATAACAAAAATCATATGGTCAGAAAAATTATAATACAAGCTATAGATAGAAAGGAAGTATTTGAAAAAGGTTATACCTGCTAAAAATCTTTTCTAAAATATTCAATGATTTCTTCTATATCAATAGTAGGAAAGTAAATATGGTCATTCAAAAATGAGCAAACACACAAAGACATCTTGTGAAATATTACATATATATTCAAATTAAGCATATAAAGAGGTACACAATGCTATAAATCATTACAGAATCATAAGACAAACAATAAAATATTGCTACACACCTATTAGAATAGCCTAAGTGCAAAATAATGGCAATAAAATGGCAGTAAAGATGTGAAAACAGGAAAGCTTATTTGCTAGTGAAAATATAAAAATAGTACAGCAGAGTAGAATGTTGAATGTTAATATTTTCTGACAAAACTATTCTCCATACAGTGTGTATGGAGTAAATACTTGGTATTTACTCACATAACTGAAAAGTTACAAAGAACAAGTGCAAGCAAAAGCCTATGTGTTATTCTTGTGGACTAATACTTTTTTACACTGGGAAACTTTATTACTGAGATTGCTTTATTAAAAAAGCTGAATGTCCAATAGTTAGGCAAGATTTTTGGGGTAGAGAAGACACTGGGAAGAAGGGTAGAAATGCAGGGAGTTAGCAGCCATACACAGAGAAAGCATAAATGGCCTTATAAGGTAAAGGTAGTCAAGACACATAGAAGAACATAGATGAGAAGAAATGGACTAATCTAAGTTATAAGAGCTAGTTAGAAACAAGCCCAAACTATGGGTCAATCTTTTATAGTTAATAAGAATTCAGCATGTAGTTTTCTGGGAGCTGGCAAGCAGGACAGAAAAATCCACCTACAAATGATTCCTCATATTGGGCACTAGATGATGCATTTTTCTAATTATTCTTTATCATTAAAAACTTTGGAGTTATATATTAAGATAAGAACCTAAATGATCAGAGAGGCAGCAGAGAAGCAACCAATGACCTATCTCTTTCATTTCTCCATCCAAATGAGTTCAGACACTCTCTAAGCCCCACCCTACTGCCTACTGTCTGTGTGTCCTCTGTCCTCCAAAACCTCTATGGTTAATTTTGGTTAGCTAGAAGGGAGCTCTTTTCTCTGATTCTAAGCAAACATTATTGTCAAAATGTCATCAAAATATCACACACAACAGTTTATAGCAGCAGCTTTAAAGATAGTGACAAAATTTGATTGTAACTAAGATGTCTTGCAGTAGATGAAAGGGTATCTAAACTCTAGCTCAGCCTAGCAAAGGAATATTACCCACAACTAATATAAAATGAGCTATTGGCAACAAAAACACATAGAAGAAAATTTGATCTTTATTATAAAGTAAAATAAGTCAGTGTGAAAAGGCTATTCAGTAACGTCAGCCCCCACATATAGGACATCTGAAAAGGGCAAAGTTGAGGAAAAGTGATGATGACTATGGTCTACGTCATTTTGTCACTTAGAAATTTAAATCTAAAAGTAACATATGTCTTGGAAAACATTCTCTGACATGTCTGGAAAGATGACTCTGTGAGTTAAATTCTTGCTGAGAAAACATGAGGACTCATGTTCTCAGCACCCTCATAGAAGGCTAACATAGCATCACCAATCACAATTTCAGCACTAGTGAGGCAAAGTCAGCAGATCCTTAGGGCTCAGGAACTATAGAGAGAAGCTAAATAGATGAATTATAGTTGAGAGAGATACTCTTAAAATAGGATGGAGAGAGATAGATGAAAAATGTTTCATTCAGAAATATAGCCTACACATGCATATATATACACACATGCACCTATACCCAGATGCACACACACACTCATACACACATAGAGGGAAAAGTAGAGTCACTTCTGATCAGTGGATTCAGAGTAATAAAAAGATGGTTAGATCTAAAAAGCCAAAATGAACATTTGAAGTACTTTCAAATGAATACACTTCTACTGCAGAATATATTTTAGAATGAAGCAGACTAAACAGTATTAAATCAAGCATTTATAAAGTAAGCCACAGCTGACCAAATATTATTGTATCTGCTTATTTTACTATCCTGAAAAACAGCTATTTCCTAAATGTAAACAGATTAAACTCATTTTAACCCAATTCTTAAATTTGATGGCATAAACTTGAAGTTTGAAAATAAACTGCTTGATTTTTAACCCATCTTGTTGATACAGTGGCCTATACATTTTTTGTTTGTTTTACATTTTTACATTACATCTTGCATCAAAACATAGAAAGAGGTATATGTGGATGTTAAGATGTCAAAACTTCTGTGTGTGCTTGGACTTAGGAGAAGCTGTGCATCTTTATTCAAATGACTTAACTACTAGGCTTCTCACCTTCCACATTCCATTCCAGGTGTTGTCAAAATGTAAAAGGGTAACAGATAAAAACACATTGCCTCTTAGGTCATTCTATACTCTTTATGACCTGGAATAGATGGACCACAGAGAACACAGAGAAGCTGCATCATGACATAACAGGGTATAGAAACAACTTAATAAAGTAAAATTCATAATCTTGCTTCTGTGTAAATTCCTCCAGAACACATAGAAAAGACTTTTCTGTAGGCACAGAAAATTTGAGGGTCGCAAAAAAATTTACAGCACTATTTTTGTCTTCCCATTAACTTTGAACAGATATGAACTTAAATGATTGTAGACACATTTTATGTATATTTAGAAGATCTACTCAGACACTTAGGAAATTCCAACCAAACAGTTGTGAAGCAATGTACATACTTCTGGGAACACAGAAGCCAAGTAAGCATTGAGGAATTAACAAACTGGTAGAGAGGCCTAACAAAATGCTTCTGTGTTTAGGGAGGTCACAGGAGAAAACCTAACTCAGAAAGAGCTCTCAGAGATGAACCCTATAGAACTCAACACCTGATCTTCATTGTTCAGGAAGAATGAAAACCAATCAAACAAGAAAATTATAGATGAAATGCCTCCAAAAGAAATACTAATTTATGAAAACTGAGAAAATATTCAATAATTATGGGTGGGTATTTAATGGTGGGCTTCTGGCTTCAAGGTGGGCTGTGTGTGTCAAAAGCACTCTGGGTTTCCATTTTATCCTTCTAATGTTAAGCTTCTTAAGGAAGGGATAGGTGATGAGATTTGAGGTTCCTAAAGCATCTCTCCAACAGGTTTGTGAATAGCACTTTAGAGCTGGGAGGTAAAGGTAGAAAGAAAGTTCAATGGCTTTTTCTGCAATCTAGGCAGAAAGCGGTATGTCTCAAACACTGGTTGTTCGGGGTCTTGAATCATCTTAGTTGCTTTGCTTGACACTTCTCACATTGTCTACAGCTGGGCTTATGTTTCATCAGCGCATCTGGATGCAAAGAACGGCCCAGCTGGGTAAAATTTTTCTCCTTTCAACTGTTGTTAAATGGTGCCTTTTACGTACTTTTTAGAGTTATTATTTCCTACCTCATAGTCAACTGAGTGAATGATTCTATATGGTGTTAGAATCAAAGGTTTTTAAATCTGCACAAGACTTATAATTCACATAATCTATGTGTTTTCATACTTTTTTCCAGAATTTGCCTTTCCTAAAGGGATATCAGATAAGTACTGGAGGTATACATGGAACTAGAGAGCCCAACTCAGTTACCTGCATATCTATCACCAACACCACTGGCACTGTCTCAGACACGATCCCAGTCTCCCCCATAACTAAAATCTACCAGGTCAGATGCTATAACCAAGTCTTGTCCTGTTGCCCTATAACCAGCCCCCTCTCCATCTTCCCTGCAATCAGAGCTTTTCTCATCCATCTTAAATCAGTGTATTCTTTATCATTTGATGCTACACTCCCATCTCTTTACATATATGGCAATCCCACCCTTCTCTAACCAGCATCCTTTCTATTTTCCAGTGACACAAGCAGCATCCATACCGCCCTCTGAAAGCCAGAACTATACCCATCTCTTTCTATCCAGTGTGCTATGCACCTCTCTCTATGGTAAGGCCTCCATCCAGCCTGGGCAATCCTATCCACTCTAGATCTTCACCAGACCTGTCACTTATTTTTTGTCTTTTGAATGTTCTTATAAAGATTTTGTTTAAGAGCCTGTTATGGCTTATTGGGCAGAAGCAATTGCATACAGCCTTGATGATTTGAATTGAAAAGCCACATTTCACAAGGTAGTCAGAGAGAGCCTAATCCAGAAGGTTGTCCTCTGATCTTTCATGCATGGCTGCATTTACACACACACACACACACACACACACACACACACACACACACACACACAAATAAAATTTAAAAAAATGATTTTGTTTGTAAACTAATCTTTTTATGAGTAATTGAAGGTGTGTGAATGAAGTAAAAGATCTGGCCCTTTGGTACTTATAATAACAGTCTCTAGATGGCAACACTCTTAATAAACTGCAGGAAAGTTGTAAGTTTGTAGGACAGGAGACTGTTCCCAGCCCCCTCAAAGCATTCTGCTCCTGCCAAGTCTCAATTCTTCCTCATTCCAGATATTAATGGCTGTGAATTTCAGACTTCCTACTCTAAAAGATAACAGCTGCTTGCCGAGATTAATTTTCTTCCTGTGTGATGCATGTGTCTAGGTTATTTTGTTTATACTGAATCTGATAATAAATTTAAATTTGCACAATTTTAGTGTTAACTAAAAGAAAATTATTTAAGAGATTTCTTGTACATACTAAACTATTAGATCATAAAGCAGGCCTCTGAACTCAAATAGTGTTACTGTATATTTTCTTCATACTCGGAAAGCCTAACCTTGTGGAACCGTCTACAGATGAAATGCATCAGTAGTTTTAGAAGTCATTCAAAAAGAGTAGCTCACATTTATTTATGAAGAGTGGGAAGTGGGAAGTTTGCCAAAACTATAGATACTGGGGTTGGAGAGTTAGTCTCCTGAAGAAAATGCTTGCACCCATGTGGTGACCTGATTTCAAATTCTTAGAGACCACATCAAAACGGGGCACAGTGTACTGCTCAGTGTTCTTATGACAAGGGGGAGGGGAAGACAGAGATAGAAGGCTCCATGAAAGCTGTCAGGGCAGCTAGCTTCAAAAACACAGCGGGGAAAAACAACAAAAAAGATGTCATCTAAAACAAGACATATGACTAGGACCAAAGGCTGAAGGTATCTTCTGACCTACACATACAAAATTTCCCACAAGCATCTCTGTCTCTGTCTCTGTCTCTGTCTCTGTCTCTGTCTCTCTGTCTCTCTCTCTCTCTCTCTCTCTCTCTCACACACACACACACACACACACACACACACACACGCATGAAAAAGAGAAAGAGAAAGAGACAGGGATGGAGGGAGTAAAGTAGAGAGGGGAAAAGGGAGAATTTCAAAACAAGCATACATTCTCAGGTGTTTGTCCAAGTCCATGTCTTCTGGGATAAGGTAGCAGTGTGAATGTGTACTGAAGAATCTAGATGACCAACACTACCCACACTGAATGGAGAGACACCCACAAGAGACTGCCATGGCTATTAATAAAACTCAGTTTCAAAACCAGACTTTAGTATTTTCTCAACCCTTTAATCTGGTCTGTTTCTTTTTAGTAAAAATTCAACACTGAATCAGGACGATGGAGTGAAACCCTGACCAAGCTGTGCCTAAGGAATCAAGCTGTGTTGGGCTCCATTCTCAGCATGGTTAACATTCTCCCTCACTGAAATATCTTTACTGACACGAAGACCAAGAGCTTGGCACAACAGAAAGGATTCACTTTCAAACCAGTATGCTATCCATCATCCTCCATGTATCTGCCAGACAGTGAGATATATTGAATTACTATAATTTAGACATAGAAAAATGTCCTGATCAATAATAACATATTAAAGATTACATCTTACCATATTGAAATTGTATGTCTAGACTTGTTTAAATAGAGAAACAAAGCCAAAGTACTTCAATCTTTAAACAATACTACTCAAATTTAAAATTATTTGATATCAAAATAGCAACAACAGAAACATTTTATTTTCTTCAGTGCTCTGGGTAGAAACAGGCTTAAGGCAGTAAAACTGCCTGGAGGACCTTCAGTGGGTGACAGAACTTCTTGCCTGTGGGTTGTTTCTACTCCATTTCATTACAGAGGACATTTTCTGGATTCCTTCAGATCTAGCCTCAGATGGAAATTAGAGAGAAATTTGCTCACTCACTCACTCTCCTCCCACAGCACCACTCATAAGCAGGGTAGGAATTCCTGATAGTCACTTGAGAAAGAAAATACTCTAAAATGAAGTATCTATCAAGGGCCCTTCCTATGCATTTCCTTTCATGTTCTATATGTTTAGCCTTTCTGTTTCCCCCTTTCTTCTCTCTCTCCTTTTCCTCCTCCTTCTACCTTATTTTTCTCTTTCTCTTTGCTTCCCCTTCTTTTTTTTCTATTTCCATTTTTCTTGTCTTGGGGAAGAGTAGTAAAGTCTCTGTGAAGTAAAGGTACAGTTAGAGTTAACAGTAATAGCTTCTGACAAGTGCCTATTATTTTTCACATCCCATCTTGACCGATGGATGCTCCTTAAATTATTCAATCCTCACCATAGCTCTAGCAGGGATTGATTTTAATCCACTTATTAATGGAGGAAAAGTGAGTACACTGAAACAAAGTTACTACACAGATTTCATTAAGCTGTTGTCCATAAGATTTAAGGCCAACAGAATTCCTTGTTCCCATGTTAACAATATTGGGAGTGCATACAATTTCTGTTCCTTATTTGTAAATAAATAAATACGTGATTGAGTATGTGCCTCAACAGTTTTCTTCCTAACTAAGGTCCATCTAAACTAACACATATATATATTTATAACAGCTTTTGCAATATGTGATTCAAGTTCTTGGCCTCAACTTATTGACAAATGCCATTGTTTTATATCATGAGTTCAGCACAGTTTCAGAAAGTTCCCTGTCATGTAGGAACTACTCCAAAACTGCCCACTTCCCCTAAAGCTTATACCCCCACACACACTTTCTGTGCAGCTTTTACAAATTAGTTAAGATATGTCTCTTCAAGGCTTCTATAAAACAACAGTTATTTTTAAAAAATTTGGGAATTTATAAGCCAAAATTTGTGTAAGACATTTAAGAAATCTGAAGACTATATTATTATATAAATATAAATATACACCCTAAATATATATAACATACACAATATATCTGTATATAATGTATATACACACATATATATATACACACACCACAAATAACTATGTTTCAAGTTTCCTAAGGCCAAAAAGATGTCTATAGTTGCATATTAAACTATCCAGCTTCATTAATCACAAAATTTTTGACACTCCTTCTCAGCCCCAAATAAAAGTATATAAATTTGAGTGATAGAATTTCTCTAGAGAAAAGTCATTTGGGGTCGTTTCCCTAACCCATGTGAAATATAAAATGTGAAATTTAATAAGTACAGTTCCTTATTTTCAAAAGCATATTCATTTATCCATGTGAATTCAGGGAAAGAAAATATTTTTCTTTGAAACTTTTATACAACCAAGAGACCGACAAGAATGAAATATTCAAACACCTTAAACAATCAAAAACTTAACGATAAAAATCCTCAGTCTTGTCATCTCAGAGCATTGCAACCAGGGAGGGGTGTTTCCTATGGAAGGAAGCCACTATAATAACTCTGTCAGGTATCAGCACATGAAACATAAGGAAGGCCCATTTCTTTGGAAATCGCTGTAAATATGTTCATCAGGGTGAAACAATCACCTGCGTCTAGTCATGTGTGCTCTCTGCCTTCGTGGCTGTCACTACTGTCGATCTGAGGCTGAGAGGTAATGGCCTCATGATTCAAGGAAACTGCTGAGGTGTGTACTCAGGCTTCAGTTTGAGAGATGGGTTCATTTATCATCATAATAAGCCATTACCATGGATAGGTCACAACTCGTTGAAGAGACAGTCAGTCTAATTGGCTCAATTCTGCTAGCTTTCGATGTGCCTCAAGGAGATAAGCACTCTTTTGCAGGTAATTTTCAATCACCCACAAACTACCTGTTTAATAATTCATCACACTTCAGATTGAGGGTCTTAACTCCGTCTTCAATATGGCAAATGTGAGATGTGGACCACTCAGCATCCCAGACTCAGGTAGGTGATAAAGAGGGAGCTTTAGAATAAGTCAGGTAAGACAGCACCTCTTCTACTGTTCTGCCACTACTGAGAGTGACAGGCAGACACGAAAAATAAAAGTGTCACAAAAGCCCTGCTACAAAAGGCAGGATGCACTAAAGAATCTGGACAGATATGAGTACTGCTATTTGAATCCCTGAGATTAATTAAGCATAATAAGCACTGTTTAGCAGATACGACTGGGCCCTTAATACATATTAAGGGATTACACTTAAGAAACAATTTTTATAGCAAAGTGTAGAAGAAGAAATAACAGTTTGTAGCAGACTAAATTATAAGTATAAATTAAAGTTGTTTTAGTTAACATGTCTTCTATTACAAAATGTACAATATTTTCTTCTTGAGAAAGCCAATAGAATACTCTTTGGCACAAGTTCCTCTCAATTCAAATACTACATGTGACGCTAAATAACCAAACCACATTATGAGTACAAATACATATTATTTTTTTCTCAGTTTGAAGATGAATGCTAGTCATATACATATACACATATATATGTACACATACATATATGTATATTGATCACATCAGTGTAACCTTCTAAATATGTACTCTATATGTATTATGCCATATTATTTTGCATCTACTATGTATAGAAATTCTAGTTTATTGTTATTTGCTATTTGTATAGCTATAGCAAAATACATGGTATCACTCATGATCAATGGCCATTTCTGTGGTTAAGATCCATTTGTGACACTTTATACAAGTATATGGAATTCTAGACTGACCCCCCAAGAAGGGAGCTTTCAGGAATATGTAACTTCAGTGGAGGTTTCTAAAGTTGATTTTCTTTGATTGCATTAATATATATTCCAATTATTAACTGATGAGGATCTGTTTCTTTAAACTCTTATTTAAGAGTGTGCTATTTCCTTACCTTTATCATATGATACATGACTAATGACTGCTCAGTGTAATTACCATATCATGAAACAAGTGAACATAATTCCTTATATTTTAGGGTGATTTTCTTAACTCTCCTAGAAACTGTTTATTCATATCTGTTGACCATTTTCTTCTATTTGACTCTAGGTCTTGCTCTTAATCATTTTTTGATTTCTCTACAGAAATCTCTGTCAGTTGTTTGCCAGATGTTACACCAAGAATGAAAGCCATTGGTTTTTAAAATAATTAATATTTTATTACCTTATTTGCTAACACTGTCATAACAAATGTCATGGAGTGGGCAGTTTAAATAACAGAAATCGACATCCTCACAGTTTCAAAAGTTAGACATTGGAAACTGAGAGGTTGTCATAACTGAGATAGAAGAGTATTTCTAGACATCTCTCCTTGCCTTGAAGACAGCTGTCTTCATGATCATATGCCACTGTTCCTCTTTGTGTGCCTGTCCCCAAACTTTCTGTCATACAAGGATCCCAGTTATATTGAGTTAGGGTTCATCTTAATTGTTTTATTTTTATTTGTATTGTCATTGCTGTGTGATATTGACTGCAGTTTTGGAATTTGCTTCTTTGATCTGACTGAGGAAACATAAGAGATCCAAATCCTTTTATTGCCAAGTCTTCAGTGAAAAAACAAAGTGGGATACTTATGTCACTTGTACTGGATGAGATGACATGATATGTATTAGCTCTACTCTGAGACATTCAAGATAAAGTACAAAATGTTTGCAGGTATTTCCAAGACTAGCTATTTTTCTTTGTTGCAAATCTGATATTTAAGTCATATAATCTCTTGTTAAAAATCAACTTTCGGTTGGTCCATTTTCATTTGTAACATTATCACAACCATCAGGCATTTTCAGTAACAAATCAGTATGCAAAGAAGTATACTTTAACAATTTTTTCTTGATATGAAGATTACATCCAATGTAAATTATCACAGAAAACAACTACAGAAAAATTGCAAAGCAAATTATATTTACTGAACATGTTTTAAAATGCCTGGGGCACTTTTTTGTTTTTAGAATTTTGTGTAATTTTGAATTATGTCCTGGCTCTTATTTTATAAAGCATTGAAGCCAAGATTGAATAGATCACAACATGAAGAAACACTCACTGTCTAACTCATTTCTATGTATGACACATAGAATAAAACATTTACCTGTGTTGCCTCACCTATTGCCAAACCAGGTCATTCTTTACTAAGAGTTTTCAGTCAGTTCTCATGGACATGAAGAGTGGGAAGTTGCTTGGAGCAAATTGTTTGCAAAAGATGTTCCCTTCTTCAGGCTGTGAAGAAGCATCTGATCCAGGTCTCTCTCTTTGGGTTGGTAAGGGCCATCTCCCTGAGACTCCAGACCACACTGTCTACATTGTCCAGTGCCCACAATGCATCAACAAGTAAAATTGTATGCCCAGAAAATTCTTGCCATGGCAGGTTCAGAAATAGTATAAAAATTGTACCTAAAGTTAGATCTTTCCCAGTGGCAGAATGGCATTTTGAGGGTTTGTCCTATATACAACTGGCTGGTTTGTCAGATCCCTCAATCCACTGGCTCCTACAGTGTACTGATAGACTGCACACAGAGCCTAAGTGTCAAGTGTTGGATGGAATACAGAAGAAAGTCATACCTTTCTACATAAAGAGATAGATATTAAACTGATAAGAACAAACACTACAAACACCAAAGGCCAAGAAGCAATAGGAAAAACAGTAGGATGCACAGGGGTCAAGGACAACACAAGAACACAGTCCACTGAGCTAACTAAGAAGGACTGATGGGAGTTCACAGAGACTGAAGAGACATTCACAGAACCTGTGTGGATCTGAGCTAGACTCTCTGCATATGTTATGGTTGTGTAGCTTGGTGTTCTTGTGGGTCTCTTAACAGTGGGAGTCGGGGAGGGTCTCTGACTCTTTTGTCTGCTCTTGGGTTCCTTTTCTTCCTCCTGGGCTGCCTCATCCAGCTTTGATATGAGAGTGTGTGCCTAGTCTTATTGTAACTTGTCATGCTTATTCATTTGATATCCCTGGGGGTGGGAGTGGGGTTTCTGTTTTCTGATGGAAAATGGAGGAGGAATAGATCTGGGGAGTAGGGAGGCTGTGGTAGGGACACTGGGCAGAGAAGATGAAGGGTGAACTGTGATTGGGAAGTAATGTACGGGAGAAAAATAAATAATAAAAAGGGAGATAAATAATGTGCTTTTGAAATGATGTTTGTGTGTTCTCTAGTTTTGAGAGAAGGCATGTCGTAATGTCGTAGGCTTTTTAAAACTCACTTTCCATGTTGCTATATTCTTTTTTATAAGTTCAGAGAGAAGGTTTACACAAGGATTACTTGAAGTTCTAGCTTAAGTTGCTGTCTTTATTTATTCAATAAACATTGTGTTTAACCTGAGGGCTAAAAAATAGCAGGCTAGAGGTTTTCTAGCTAGCAGTAGTAGGGAAGAAAAAAACTTTTTGTTTATTTTTCTAATACATATAATCTGTCTTATATGGCCAAATTTCCATCTGGTATGGCTTGTGCTTTTGCCTGAAGAACTTTCTCCATCTCCTGTAATGTATCTCTCTCTGTGATTTATTTCTCTAAGACGGTCTTTGTCTTCATTTTTCAAAGATATTTTAGTCTGCTAAAAATTCTGTGCTGAGAGTACTGGCTTGCTTATTTGTTGCCTTTCACTTCTCAAAAAAAAACCCTTTAAAATGCCTTTGTATTATATATTAGTTTGTAAAATCTTAGTCTATTCAAGAAAATACCACAAACTGGGCCACTTATAAACAACAGAAATTTACTGTTCACAGTTTGGAGAATGGTGGATCAAACCTCAGACCATCAGTAGCCTCAATGTATGATGAGGAACTCTTCTCTGCCAGTTACTATGGCTTCTGGCTTTGTTTTTTACAGGATTCCTGAGTGTACAAATGAGTGAGTCTTTGTGTCATAGCTTTTCCTTGTGCCATTTGCTGGGCTCTTTTGATTCTATTTTGTCCTTTTCGGACATGTTTGTTTTTGTTTTATCATATATATATAACATGAAGGATGTTATATATATATATGATAAAACAAAAACATATATATATATATATTCTCCCTTAGAACTCTGTTATTTTCTAACAAGAGACAAAAAAGGGGGTAGATCCAGATGTGTGAAGAGGTATGGAAGAACTGGGAGAAGCAGCGGGAGAGGCAGCCATAATCAGAATATATTATATTAAGACACTATTTTTGGGGGCTGGAGAGATGGCTCAGCGGTTAAGAGCACCATCTGCTCTTCCAGAGGACCCGGGTTCGATTCCCAGCACCCACGTGGCAGCTAACAACTGTCTGTAGTTCTAGTTCCAGGCAAACACCAAGGCAAATAAATAAATAAATAAAGTTTAAAAAAAAAAAAAGACACTATTTTTTATAAAACACTTTTATAAAAGAAAAGCACAACACTGAAACCATAAGAGGCAGTGCAATTTAATTTACCTTTTTTTATAATGGCACTGGACCCATTTACAAGAGAAGGGGTCAATTACTTTCCAAAAAGTCCACCTCTTAGTGCTACCACATAACGTTTGGGAGGGCATCAACACTCAGATCATCTTAGAAACTGTCATTTTCTTAGTTGCTTTTTCACCTATAGTATCACTTAAAGAGATACAGTATTCTGATAAAATCAGCTTAAGTTGAAAGGTTCACAAGTCAAAGGTACAGTCTATCATGTTAGAGAACTCTTAGGGGCAAGAGTTTGAAGTGTTCATCATAAGGAACCAGAGAGAGAAAAATGAAAGCATGCTGTTACTCAGTTTCATTCCTCTATTTATGCCATCCAGGATTCTAGCCATGGAATAGTGCTGCTCAGAAAGGTCTCTTTACCTCTATAGTTAACAAACACTAGCTAATCTCACAGTCATGGCCAGGTACCCGCCTCCCAGCTGATTCTTCATTCCATCAACAGTTGATTGGCGCAGATAGAATCTGCTTGTTTCTTGTCTCTATTTTCTGCATGTTTGATCACTTGCTGCACCTGTGGCTGTTTCCTCCTTTTCTTCTCTCTTCCTATTAGGATTCTATCATCTCTTGTCATGGTTATCCTGTCATATTTGGGTCTTCTCCTTTGATCAGATTTTGTTCAAATGATAATTCACATGTTCCACTTCTTCTCACGTGTTCTGTGCCTTGTAATATCTGATGTGATACCAGATATGGCGAACTTTAGATTGCCAAGTCCTGAATTTTGTTGTACTTTAATTGGATTGGGCTTGGCTTGAGAATGTATTTATTTTTCATCTTTTTAAAGATAATTTTCTTTTCAGTAGATTCTTTCCAGACTTGCCTTTAAGACTCGTTAGCATACACAAAGAGTAGCTGTGGTCTGGAGCCAATTTAGTCCCTCTATTAAAAAGACACCCTCTTATATTTTACCTGATGTCCTCACAGCTATGAAGGCATTCCAGGTTGGATAATGGGAAACCAAGTTTTGCCCCAGAGATTTTTCTTAACCATTGCATTTTGGTGACTCGTACAACAGTTTTAACTGGTTTTCTTCATGCATTTACCATTCAACAGTTGTTTCCTTCTTGCAGTAATGCAGATCTTATGCTATTCATCTTCACCTTCTGCAGTTTACTTTTCCTTCACAGTCTGCTGAGCAGATTCCTGCTCAGTTGGCCTCCAGGCATGCCCACCTTTCTGCTTGGATGTCCATGATATTGAGGATTTCCCTCAATGTACTTCACTCCAGAAACCATTGCTCAGACACTAATCTGAGACATCTATAAACCTGAATTCTTTGATTCTCCTTTCTAACGATTGTGTCACCATAGCATCCAATGTTCAGTATTATATGCTATTAAGTTGCATAATTTTGGTCAAGTGTTCCTGTAACTTAAATGAGGGAAATAAACTCAGACCTTGTTAGTCAACCCTGGTCAAAAGCAGATGTCCCAATGCATTGTCTTTATAGTGTTTATTTAGCATAACTGTAAAATTTTAATCTCCCATTCAGCTGAAATTCATTTTTATGTATGATGAAGGTAAGAGTCCGTAACTTACCTTTTCCCTACGGATAATTCATGGTTCCAGATCCATGGTCTATCCTACTGTCATTGATTTGCAATTTGGGTTAAAAAAGTACCCATGTATGAAGGGGGCATTCATGGACTTGTCTTTTAGTTATACTAACTTTCTGAATCTTTGTATCAAATGACTGCTTAAAGGCATTTGCTTCCTTCAATATTCATCCATCACTTTGGAAGATGAGTTACATGTTGTTACCTCCCTGGTCCAGGTTTTATTTAGACTAAAGATATTAAATTATGTAAAGTTACATGAAAAGAAGCTTTCACTGTTTTGAAGACTTTCCACCTGAGTCAGTTTACTGTGTTGGATTTTGGGATTTTTCAAGTATTCAATCTTTGTATGTGAATTTTAATGTTTGATCTGTTCACCTTCTGATATCTCCTCCTTAATTTTTGATGTTATTTTATTTTGTAAGTATGTTTTTTCATGTGTATATATGTTTTGATGCATGTGGATGCCTCCTAAACTGGCCTCTACCTTTATTTTCTGAGACTGGTTCCCTTAATGAACCTGCAATGTGACAATTTAGAAAGAGTAATGAGCCAATGAGCTACAGAAATCCACTTGTTTTTGCTACATAAGTGCAAGGTTGGAGTTGAAGACTTCTTCTGTATGTGGCTAGAGATTTGAACTCAGGTCCCCAAGCTTGTGCAGCAGACACTTTTCTGATTATGCAATCTCCAAAGACATCATTCTTTATATGTCATTACCCCATTCACTTAATTTTTTATTCTATTCTTTTTAATATTAAGTTTGTGTCTTCTCTGTTGCCATTGGACTTTTGTACTCTAATTATCTTCTTTTTTTTTCCTTGCTTGAGATAAGTCTTCTTCTATAGCCCAGGCTGGATTGAATGCAAGTCTCCTGCCTTGGTCTCCTGCATTCTGCTTACTGTTTCTGCATAAGCTTTCTGTTGGATATTCTGCTTCAATACTCATATTCCAAAACTAAATGATTCAGAGAAATTAAATTTGTGAACAATGCCTACTGCAAAGAGTATCACACATCTGGATACCAATTGTTCTTTCATTGTTTATCAAATTGGGATATTTTGTTTTACTCACCAATGGTCTTGACTATGTGTATTAACATACATGAAAGCACAAATTCATAGCTGAGTAAATATATTAGATGGCAATTTTGTGCAGAATTATGGTGGTCATCAATTGCTCTGGCCTGACCAGTAAATTTCTATTGTTAAAGTCCTATTTTTTATTAGTTTTGTGGTCTACCAAACCACACTCACCTATTTATACTGAAATACTACTAAGAAATCTCCTTTATCTCCCCTACAACTTATTATTAGTCTGAATCTTCTTCTATCTGATTTAACTCATTCAGTTAATTATAAAAAGTGATTTTTATGCTTATTATACTTTATCATAAGTAAGAGAAAATGCATTTGAACATCAGAATGCTTTTTATATACTAATTTTCTGGGAGAAATAAGGTACATATTAATCTAATATTACCTCAAGGATATTTTTTGCTGTAAGACTATTCTTTGTGACCTTGAATTCTAGGGGATAGGTACTTTTGAATAGCAGATTGCATAGTAATTATCATCAATGTATGATTCCTTAGTTTTTTATGTTTCAAGAGGGATTTTTTCATTTATCCTTAATATTTTTTTTGGGTTTATTCCTGGCAGACAATATTTCCTTGGTCCTACTCTTTTTCTACATCATTCTTGATAGGTTTTGTGTTTTAAATTTAAATGACTACCAGTTGACTTACCCGTGAACGTTTATGGATATGTCTTTCTCCACCTTCCCAGTAATTTTAAATAATCTATTTGACTTATTCTAAAGTTCAAGTTATAAGAAATTGTCAGTGGAGAAGATAATTTAAAATTTTATTTGTTGTCTACTTTTTGTTTGTTTGTTTTTCTGAAACAGGCTTTCTCTTACTCAGTCTGTCTTAGAATCACTATGTACCCATGACATAACTAACTTCAAACTCATAGTGATCCTATTCTTCCTACTCACTGGATTTCAGATGGGAGTATCCTTCCCTCCTTATGCTCCACTCTTGAACAATTTTGAGAAATGTGGAACAATGACTGTTATATGTTTTTAAACATATAAGCTTGAAATTTGCTTTCAGGTCCCACACAAACTTCAACTCAAGGGTCATATGTCAACAGATTAACCAAAATAATTTTTTGATTCTTGTTTATTTAATCATGTGCTATCAATCAAAGTATATTTTGGATCTTTTTCTGTAATAAGATCCATGCTGTGTGAATGATTCTAGCATCCATTTTCTTCCGAATACACAGATGTAATGTGAGCTTTCTAAAGAAAGTCAAGAGATACAAAAAAGGGATTTACCAGAAATGTTCCTACAAGGAAACACTTAATCCAGAGAATCTTAAAGCCTAAATTAAGGTGTTATTAGCAGCAGAAATGATTGAATGTTTCTCAGAACTAGCTACAGCAATCCAATATTATGGTGTTGAAAATAAGAATAATTTTATCACAAAATCTCATAAGGTTAATTCAATAATATTCAAAGAAAGAATCTTAAACAGAAATGTAAAAACAGAAGCAAGTGCACTGTAGCAGCTTCTCAGAAAATTTTCCAGACACAGAGAACCACTTTTGGACGCTGCACCAACCATTTCGGTCCACTAGGGGAACCTTAAGCAAATGACTTCATCAGTATTCTAGCACCATTTTGTTTACAAAAGCAGTAAATTAGCCTAACTCTGAAAACCTCCAAACATTTTCTGAACAGCAGCTGCTTTTAGGAAGCCATTAGAGTTCTCTGTCAGCTAGCTCTCTCTCCTTCTGCAGGTTCCCCCCTCACCCTTTTGCACAAATGCCCTAAAAACAAGCAGTAACATTTGCCCAGGATTGTGAAAATAAAATGCTACCCAGTGCAGCCCAGTGGGCAGCTCACTTAACCGGCTTGGAGAACTGAGAATAAGATGTGAGAATTACATAAAAATAAGCTGCCAATGGTACCTGATATCTACTCATGTAGGCAAAAATAAAAACATGTCATGATTACTATTGATGAATTAATCCATATTTGAGATGATGTAATATTATTTGTGGCCTTAACATAGATGGGCTATACTTGTCTCAGCTTCATCCATGATTCACACATACACTCTTAAACCCCCTTTCGACAAAGCAGAGTTGTTTCACAGGATGGAAAAAGGGTATTTATTAGATGGGCTTTCATTCTTGAGTGTGATGACAAGCAGAATGGCTTGGATGTTATCACAGTGTGTCCCAGGAATGGGACCTTTTATTATGTGTGGCTGGGGTACTAAGGGATGAAGAAAGAACTGTAGTGGCTTTATTATGGGAGCATATGCCTAGCATCTTTCCCTCTATTGCAAACAGCCAAATAACTAAAAAATAGAAAATTCTTTCTGAATCTATCCCATTTGTTTTTAGGAAAAGTGATTATATCTCATAAATATTTTTTTACCTTATGAATTAACACTAAAAAAGTAGAGATGGCATTATATTCTTTTTGTCTGCAGACTATGGCTATCAATAAAACTCAGTGATTAAACAGATGTAAAAGAAATCATGATGTACTATTCCTATCAGGTTCTGGCAGTGGCTCTTATTCAAACAGCAATTACTGGCAAAAAAAAAAATTAGCCTCAACCATTTAGAAAAGTGGGTTTATTGAATTTACAAACAAGGACCTACAATTTTCCATTTCCTTAGGAAGATATTAAATCAAGCAAGCTAACATTGTCATCATCATGACTATAATTTACGTGATGTGACATGACAGTTAAGATGTACTGTGGTAATTTCTGAGAGCTGGCAGTATTATTGTAGTATCAAAAATTTATATGGTTCAGTTATTAAAGCAAATTGTTTCATTCATACTGTGAATGCTGACAGTAAACCACTAAGGGCTTCCACGGTACACTAAAAAATGTCGTCCATAGTCAGACAATTTGCACACTCTGTTACCGTCATTTTGCTCACTGAATGGAAATGGGGACACTGGCAGGCAGGGCTTTGTGAAGTGAAAATGATCTGCTGTGAAATATGAAGTGTTTCATTGTGGGTGGTTAGAAGAAACAGTTCAGCCAGACCAGACGAGGGTAGTTATCTTTGGGATCGCACTATGAACAGGATGTCCAAATTCTTTGCTCTGATGGTATTTAATATCACATTTGCTTGCTTTCCTTCTGTTGGTTTGATTTTCAGCCAACAGAAAGAAAAGGAAGGCCTATGACCAAAAAGGAAATGATGGAAAATATGGTAATTGTATTTTCTATTAGTAGCAATGTTTAAATAAATGAATTTTAGCATACAACCATCAAAAAAAATAATGAAAAAAGAAATGTCTGCAACTCATCTGATTTTGACCCAAATTTCTTATTGAAGATCTTTCGGCAATAAAAGAAAAGAAGTTTATATGAATTTTTTTAACTTTTTGGCAATGTCAAACAGAAGAAATACAAGGCAGGAACAGAGGAGGTTTCTAAATAGAACAGGGTAAAATGACTTTATGTCATAAAAGGCCTAGCAAATAAAAGTTTAATTATATTTTTATTACAGCTATTGAATTTTACACAACATATGCTGTCTATTTTAAAATACATGTTCATTGAAAATCTACTTTATTCGTTTACACATTTTTCATAGTAGCTTTTAGAAGCCTGCTAAAAATAAGAACCTGATATGAGTTAAAATGTTTTAATCAGCTAAAATTACCAGTTCCCATTCATTGAGCAGAATAAGAGTTACTATTGTTTTTGTTTCGGTACTCACATATTATGTAATACAGCTAATAACTGTAAGTACACTTTTGTTTACTTAACCAATGAAAAGATTTTATAACCAGCATTAATAATATGTTATTAGAGGTGGCAGGTGTTATTATTTACCCATCTTCAGCTTTTTGCCATCACTAACTTCTGGTATAATGAGGTAACTTGATCCATGATCAGGTACTCATTTTCATGCACCAGGAAGATAGTCACAGAATAATTCAATTTGGTTTTTAACAAATTATTTGGCAAAAGAAAACAGATTTCAAAACATCAAGAAATACAACTAGAAAGAATTCATATACAATAGCAAAAACTTCAAACACACACACACACACACACACACACACATACACACTGAATTTTCAAGGTTGCTCTTCCTGTTTATCTATGTGTGTATTTTACAGGTGAGAGTATGACAAGTTCAGAGTACTTCTCTGTCCAAATTCTAAAGAATAAGTACTTCACATCTAGTCGTACAGTGTTGTTTCATAGCAAACATTGAATTACATATACAATAAATCTATTTTTCCAATTAACATGCATACTGGATCAATGAAAAAGGTGACTGCCTTGCTTATAAATTTTGAAATAAAACTTATTGCACAAATTGTATTTAGTATTCTAATAAAATGCAGAGACAGATATTGGGGAAAAGCTGAAATGTCAGAGAGACCTGGAATAAACCACAGCCACTTCTCACCAAGCCAACACTTCAGGCCAAACAGGGTATGTCCTGTCTCTATCAGTTCTCAGACTGATTGGGCACACTAGCAAAAAAGCAGGCCTTCTGCCTTCTCCTGCCTTCTTTTCCTGGCTAGATATTTTACTCCTTGTTCCACATCCATAGATCTAGAATTAAAGGTAGATACCACCACAGCCTCGCTCTGTTTGGCCTTGTGCTAGGACTAAAGGCATGGGTCACCACTCTCTGATTTTCATGTCTTGACTCTTCTCTGATATTTTAGGCTGTTGTGAACACCTAAAACTAGAACCACAAAAACTAAAAGATATGAGAGAAAATTGGTAAAAAAAAAATTCACCCTAGAGTACTGTAAAGACAGTTATATTTAAACAAACATACCATAGTTTCCTACATTATTTAAAATATGTTTTCTAAAAGACTCTAGAGATTTAATTAATATTCACTCATCAAAACATTTATGTAGAACCTATATGAAAAAAAATCTAAGGATGCCATAGTCCTTTGGTATCTCTTACTTTCAATCAGTTATGCCACGTGGAGAATGCCCAACTTATGCCACTATGTTGCTTCTGGAATTCAAATACAGTAGGTGTTTGATTTCATTGTTTAAAAAAATTTAAAAAAACTATTAAAATATAATTTCAAGAAGAATG
Organism: Sigmodon hispidus; assembly: GCA_004025045.1. NCBI lineage: Eukaryota > Metazoa > Chordata > Mammalia > Rodentia > Cricetidae > Sigmodon > Sigmodon hispidus. The sequence goes on from PVIH01000250.1 coordinate 255,618, forward strand.
ACACAAATAGACTTACTTTGTTTCCCAGATATGGAGCTGGTGCATTCCAGTAGTATCCATCCAGGAGGGATCGTCGGGCCTCAGAGTTACTGATGCTGATCTGGTGAGGTGAGTCTGAGTTATCAAGCTGGGGAGCCACCTTAATTTGGCCAGAGATGTCTGTGAGATACCAACCGTGCATATCTTGAACCTTAAGAAAAAATACCCATCACTGGTTACAAAAATCAAACATACACACCAGCAGACAACAGCAGAAGCTCATTTCTCCAGCATAGTGTTTGCTGTTTTTGTAATTAGGAGAAAGGTACAGACGCTTATAAACATAGAAGTTGTGTATAGTATGTATATCCCAAAGCTTATCATATGTACTTACATAGAATCCATTGTTTACTCTTTTTAATTGATGTTTTTGAGAATCTTGATAGAGTCAAAGAATAATCAGATTTTACTGTTCTATACAATATGATTCCAGGTACTATATGTGTGTGCTTGTCCATGTATGTGAACACGTACATATGGCAGATTGTCTGTGCATATATGCATGCAGGTACATGTGTGAATGTGTGTGGCAGAGGTCAGAAATTAGCATCTTCTGTCTTCCTCAATTGCTTTCTACCTTTCTGTTTCTGAGACATGATAGTCTCTCACCTGCCCTGCTGCTGATTTGGTTAGACTGGCTTTTAAGCCTGGGACCCTCTCATATCTGTCACCCTGCTGCTAGGATTATTTGTGTGCCCCATAGCACCCAGCTACTGTTTTGAGTCCTATAAATTTAACTTCAGGCCCTCATATTTGCATAGTAAGAATTTTGCAAACTTAACTAATTTTTACTTTATAAAATGTTCTATTTTGAGGCTCCAGGTCATTTTGAACACACCAGAATGCTGCTATGACAATATCTCCCCAAACTGTATATATATTTTCCCATAGGATTAGAAGTACTCTGGGATTTAGAGCCTAGCCCAGAAAATGAAATCACTTTAAAGGAGGAATAAACAATGAGTAATGATTTGCTTTACAGTGTTATACCTAGTCAAGGTCAGATATACACTTCCACTTCAAATTGAAACCATCTTGTCTAGTTAAGGCAAAGCAGTGTTTGCTGAGGTGTAAGACACCAGGGTTGTGGTAGCATATTGTCACTGTAACCAAATACCTCATATTAACAACTTAAGGTGGGAAGGATTTATTTTGCTTCTAGGTTTCAGAAGATTTGTCTATCACATTGGTCACATTGTAGTAGAGAAGAACATCTAACTCATGATGGCCAGTGGAGAGCAGATAGAAAAAAATCCATGGCATTAGGTCCCTTCACACAACATTCCTCTTGGAGTGACTTACCCTTACCAGGGTTCCTACCAACTCCCCCAGAAGTCTATTCAAAATTTTAATCTATCAATAGGAAAAACTATCTATTAGATGCAAGTCTGTACATCCAGACATCTTTGCTTATATGTAGAGGAGTACTCTACTAAAGTTCTCTCAGCCCTCAGTCTAGTCAAACTGATAACCAAGGCTAATCACCACAGGGGCTACCTCCTTCAGAATACTACAGCCTGAGATATAGTTGGGGCTGCAAGTGACTGGTAATAACATGAGTGACAAGGCTGACAATGTATAGACTAAATATAATTTTAATTTTTGTGTAGAGATTATTTCATTTTTGTTTATCTTTAAAGCTTTGGAATATCTAAGACTATTTTGGTCAAAAGAAAAATCCAAATGAGGTCAAAGGCTTTGGCTAAGTAGACACTAGTCAATTCTGACATCTACATCAGTTTCTAACTTTATCTGTCCTTCAGGTGTTCTGAGACATCTGAGTAGAAATGTGGATCTAGTCTCTGAAGCCTTGAGCTCTACCTGTTCCCTTTCCATTGGCAAACCATGAAACTTAAATTTCTTGGTGGAGTTGTTGGGAATGCTAAGCATGACTCTATAAACAAAATGAAGTTAGGCTGTGACTCCATTTGTTATTGTTTCTTTGAAATCGATACATTGGATAAGAACCTAGAGAGTCACACTCAGGCACAAGAGTATAGTCAGAACCTACTTATATCCAACTTGACTTAAAAGCAATATAAAAAGAACAATATTTCATGATTGTACTCTGGATTTGTTTGCAGATTGAAGCTGAAAGAAATGTTTAGTAGATAGCTCTTCAAATTATCTACCTATAAAATACGTCTCTGACATGTCACTCTCCTGTTCACAATCAATCAATAGCTATCCAGTTAGAACCCATCAGTGTCTAAGTGGTCTCTCCCTGGAAACGGACTTCTTCATTCACTCTTAATGTTTCTTTTTCTAGCCTGCTTCCTATATGTTCTGCACTCAAAGTCCAGCCATTGTGACTATGGCAATTCCCAAAGATTCCATTTTTCTCTCAAATATTTTCTACAAGGAAACAAATGGTTCTCTACAGAGAGGCAACAGGGAGCATAATGGGAAATGTAGGTAGACATGTAATACATGATTATTAAAAAAAAAAAAAACAGTCTTGATTACTGCGTAAGACTTGAGAAGCCAGGTTTTTCTTCAATGACATATAGATCATATTGCTGAATGAAACTACAATAGTTAGTGTTGTGATCTTATGATTTCTATCAGATATCTTGTGCTTTGGATGAAAGCAACATGATTTTCATTGTATTTTCACATATGCAACTTGGCAAGGGTTTTATCTGCTTCAGAGAGGACCAAGTCTATACAGTTATAAAAATACTTTAATAAAGATTATTTAGAGGTGTGTGTGTGTGTGTGTGTAAGGTATGTGCATGAATGTGGATACTCATAGAGACAAAAAGAGGACAAAAGATTCCCATGGAGTTAGAGTTACAGGCAGCTTTGAGACACTGGAAACCAAACTCTAGTCCTCTTCAAGAATAGCAAGTACTGAGTCATCTCTCTAGGCCACAGATAAAATCTGGAAGGTTTTAAGCTAAAGTACAGAAACAGCATTTGAAGGAATTTCTATACGCTTTCTTTCAGGATAAGTTTAATTTGCATCTAAGGTTGCTTTTGTTTTGTTTGTTTTGTTTTTTCAATTTCCTACAAAAGAACCAAAGTTGTAGAGACAAAGAGGATCATGGAGCAGCATGTAGAGGGCAATGAGCATCCTTACTTTGCTATAGGTCCAGTAGGAACTCTGACATCTGTTTGACACTCCAGAACAGAAGCACTCATCACATCCTTTCTCATTATCTTCTTGCAAGTTGAAGAAGCCAGATTTGCAACGGCTACAATCATCACCTTCAACATTCTCCTGAAAGTATAGAGAGGTGTGTTAGCAACAGAGGCATTCTTCAAAGGAAGACTGGGATCTGTGCCCGCATAAGGAAAACATGACCTATAGTCCTCATTTTATTTTCTTACCCCGCTTCAAAGCAGTGTGGTAGAAAACAATTGCTCTGAAGTTCCCTATTGAGGTTTGCTGTTCTAACATCGCAGCCTGTGTGTATAGTGGCATTTACTGTGTGCTAAACGCTGCACTCAAAGTTACTATTTTGATCTTCAGTAAGAATGTAGTTTAAATTTGATAAATCAAAAAATGTGTTAGTCTGATGAATGTGGAGTCAATATTAAGCTCGTCATGCTGTGTTAGAGTGCAAGTTCATCTTCAAGTATATGAAAAAATTATAATACTTTTACTATACAAAGTTGTCAAATACCTTCCTATTACAGGTTAAAAATACATATATTTGGGGCAAGTATACAAATTTAAGATGTGGGGAATTTGGGGGCAAATATGTATGGATATGTAGAAAAAGTGAAAACTTTTTCCCTGCTTAATTTCTTACAGTGTTTCCTGTTCTAGGAGGTTATTTATACAGTAATATTATGGAGAAAAATTGTTCTTATGTAGTAACTCTTCTCTAGATTAGGTTCATTAATTCTAGTCCCAGAACACAGAAAATATATTTGCTTCTAGGTGAGGCTACATTGTGTGCTCAGAACAATGAAAGCCTGGGAATGGTGTAATCTCTTGATTTAACAACTGGTTAATCCTGATTAATACCTCGAAATGACAACTTCATTTACAAGAAATAGATTTCCAGTATCTTAAGGATGCATAACTCCTTATCCCCCATTTCTTCTATTCTCCTTCTGCCTTATTGTATAGTTATTCCTTTCTTTAGAGAGCTAACTTGTTTCCCTTCCGTTTCTGCAGCCTTAAATGCACTGCTCTATTATAACCATAAAACTATACAAATTACAAAGATTATTTTCTACAAATACATGAAATATTTACTCAGAGATAGAAACTTTTTATTTTATCTGTGGCACAGTGGCTGCCTCTGAATCTACTGCTGTTTCAATCAATAGTTGAGTCTCTAAAGTAGTGACCCCTTTCTCGGCCACCAAAGTTGTAACTAAATCTCCATTGTTCCATGTATCAATAAGACTTGGGATTTAGAGGCTGGGGTGAAAATCTGCTAGCTCAGAGAAGCTGAGGAGCATCTGGCTGAACTTCTTTCTTTACCAGAGTCTCTGAAGTATATTGTCCTTCTACTCTGCCAAACCAAAATAGACCATCACTCTTAAAGTACCTATCCATGGGTCTCTTTATCCATCTTCCATATGCCCTCTTACTCTCTATGGTAAATTTCTGCCAACTAGTTTTCCGCTCCACCTCCTGACCCAAGGTTGGTTTTATTTAATTATTGCAAACAAAGACTCTGGGTTCACAGTATTATTATATATCCCACAACAGAAACCCTCCTGTTCTCAGAAAATAACAAGTGTTTTGGACAATGCTAGAAAATGGTATCATAAAATTTTATTAAGATTTAACAAATTGCTTGGTGCTAGAATTTTATGTATATTAAAGTGTTATGCACACAGTAGATGCTTATTAAAAATATATTTGAAATGTTAAGGAGATGGTCCAGTTGGCAAAGTGCTTGCTTGCTACATAAGCCTGAGCCTTAGCACCAATATTCAGATTAACTATCACAACAACAACAACAAAAAAATTAAAAAAAAAAAGAATAAGCAAAGCAGCAGGGTGCTGGGTACATAGTGTGAGCCTCTAATTCCAGTATACTGGTACTGGGGAACCAGACTCAGAAAGGATGCCATTCTTCCTGGATAGATGATCTAAGCTGAACTGGCAAGCTCTAAATTCAGTGAAAGACCTCAAAACGTAAATTTGGAGTGTAATAGAGGAATACACCCAACATCACCTTCTCTGGCTTCTACATAAATGTTCACATAGACAAACCTACACATGCACATAAATGTTAAGAAATGAGGTGGTAAAAATGTAAAAACAGAAGACAGAAAATAGGCCCCCAATAAGGAGAGATTTTCAAGAATAAGCAAAGAGTTTCTTCTTAGATCTGAGAGAATTGATTTAAACTTTTATTTTTAGCTCCTAATATCCATGACCCATTCACAACTCTTTACAACTCCAACTATTTTTGCCTTGCTGAGAGCCTTAACAGGGTAGTTTGCTTATAGTGTCATTTCATGTCTTTATATTTAGGGTCAATAAATATAGAAATTAGGGTGAGGTTACTAACATTCTCATCAGTCTTAAATTTTCTAAGATAATTCTAAATATTTTACAATGATAAATGTCAGCAAAATAATCAATCTACTCTCAGACCTATAGGGACAAAGAAATCCCTAAAGCAGAAAAGAGTACACAGGAAAGAAAGATAAAACATATCTGTAATTATAATTTAGCTTTTTTCATTGAGGACACAGTACAGCTGTTCTGAACACTGTGTTCTTCTGGGCTCTGTCTAGTCTATTTTTCATTTACTCTAAATTGAAAGCAAATAATGTCAGTTTTCTGAGATTCATACTGAACTAAACAATTAGAAATTTTTAGATGTTAGCTATATATTCCTTAGCTCCACTTTAGTCTTATAATATGACCTTGAGAAAAATTATGAATAAGTCATTACATATTCAGTTTAATCTAATAACTTGAAGTAGGAAATCTTGGTACTGTAAAAGATGACAGTAGAGTCAAGGTATCTGGTTTTAAAGCCAGCGTCTATCTAGATAAAAGGATACACCTAAAATGAGCTTTACCGAAAAGTGGAATATGGTCCGTGCATCTCCAAAACAAATTAACTTATGGGAACATACTTATGGAGGCATGGATTCTTCCTGTGAAGGTTTTATGATGGGAATGGAATTTCAAATAAACCTTGAAGAATGCATTAAACTTGTTGGTATATAGGGAGAGATTTATGTTAGCAAAGACAGTGAAAATAATGTTTAATATGAGGAAAGTTTCATTTGTTACTTATTCTTCTAAAGATAAGTTCACTAAAACTTCCTATATGGTAAGAATTTCATTTGGTACTTAAAATCAAAGGTTTACTGTTAAAAATTGACATGTAAAGGGATCTTAAGAGACAGGACCTCTTCTTTTAGGAAATAGGAGATAATTAATGTAAGTTAAGCAGGAAATAAATTTACAGAATTATAAATAAGGTACTTGAGTTGACAATAGTAACTGAAATGCTTATGAGACAGTGGGACATAGAAAATTTTCATTACTATGTAGTGCAGGAACAGGCTAACTCAGCAGGTCTGCATGTTCAAACACATGATCTAACAATTGATGTTACATTGGAGCAGTGATTTTCCACTTTTCTAATGCCTCAACCCTTTAAAACCGTACCTCATGTTATGGTGACCCCCCACCATGATATTATTTTCATTGCTACTTCATAACTGTAATTTTGCTACTGTTATGAATCATAATTTAAATACTTTTGAACACAGATTTTTGCTAACGAAGTTATGACTCACAGGTTGATACATTATGGGAACCTAACCAAAAGATATTTGAGGCAGCCTTCTAAAATAATTTTGCATATGTGGTAACTAAGCAACTTCATGTTAACAGTCTAGCAAATGGCTTATCTTACTGATCTGTAAGCTCTAGAGCCATGCATTGTCAGTGAGACTTTGTGGATACTGCAGATAAAGTAAATATTTGTCACATAAGCATTCCATATTGACATAACTATCTCTTTGACAAGACTCTGAGAACAAGACTTGAGTGAGCTTGCTTAGTTAGCAGTACCCCTTCCTTGTCACATATTGCAGAAGATTAATCATTCTCTGTGCTTCACCTGGGGGAAAATGACTGACATCTTGTTGCAGCGGGAAATTAGGAACTATATATGTAAACGATCGCATCATAAGACTGGAGACGAGCAAAGCATAGTTAACTAAAAAAAATTCCAAAAGTAGACCTGTAGTTATGTGTTTTTACCACAATATCTTGTGTTTTATTTTTCCTAGGGTCCTTACTGTGCCTCTTTAATCTGTAGTGATCTTATATGAAACTGCTCATATGATAAAATGTAACCTAAGTATAATGAATTTTTACAAATTCTGAAAGTCCTTATAAGAAGTCACTTGTCGTAAGAAGTTTCTAGTGTAGCCTTGCCTTGAAATCCAGACAAGCAGTTTCAAATACAGAGTCTTACATTAATTACATACTATTGGCCTATGGCTCAGGCATATTACTTGCTAACTCTTACTCTTAAACTAATCCATGACTAGCCACATGGCTTAGTACCTTTTTTTCTAAGCAAAATTCTCATCTTCTTTCCTCAATGTCTGCTGGAGTCTCTGCTCTGCTCTTCCCAGAGTTTTCTTACTCTGGAAGCCCTATTCATACTTCCTGTCTATCTTCTGGCCAATCAACATTTTATTGAACCAGTTGAAGGGACAAATCTTTACACTGTACAAAAGTATAATCCCACAGCAGTTGCTGAAACAATCTACAGGAAGTCCCAAACACCATAGTAGTGATAATGGGAACCTATAAAGCATTCACAGTCTAAATGTATGTTGTCCAACTGCTACTTTTGTCTCATTTAGTTTACTATTTGAACTAAAGTATTTTAGGTCTATTTTGCTATTCTTAAATTAATTCTTCACCTTCTTAATAATAAACTGCTATTTACCAATTTGTCAACAATACGAAAACCAAATTTAGAATAAAATGGATGAGTTTTATCCAGTCTCAAGCATCTGATCGTTAGCTAAATCAGAGTCTGCTAACAGGTCAGACCATGTTCAAATAAGAGAAATTTCTAGATGCAACCAATCCAGCTATTCTCCAGTTTGTGTACAGATGCTTATTGGTCATGTTGGAACATAGAACTCCCTGAGTCTCCTCTGGCTCTGAATGTTCACTGATTCACAAAACCATCTTTATATGAGGCTCACATGTTAATGTTCAGTAAGATGAAAGTGCACACAATATATTTAAAACTGCAATATGTTGACTGATGTCAGGTTCTCCCAGAGACAAATGTTAACACAGAGCTAAATAGAACCTTTATGGTTCTGTTGTGATTTGAGCTGAAAATGCTCCTAGAGACTCAAGTATTTAACTAATGCTTTCCATAGGACACTACTGTTCTAGAAGCTTATTGAATGTTTAGGAGCTGGAGCCTTGCTGGAAGAAATGCATCACTAGGATTAGACCCTGGGGATTTGGGGCATTATGCTTTTGTGTTTTATCTTTAAGCCCATGACTCAACATTTCATCCATGAATTGACCTCTTACTGTATCTCTATTTCTTACAAGAAGATCTTCTTTGATAGTTGAGATCTGTAACTTGCATGTTTGACTTTGCATGAGAGCGAACCATCTACTCCACAGGAGAGCACTCTGCACAGCTTAATTTCACTTGATGCCCATATCAAATTGTTTTACACATTATTTCTTTCTATTTCTCATTCTTCCAGTCACAGCTGAGTGTTTCTAGTCCAGGTATGCTAGGGAATAGTAAACTTCTCTGGAAGACAAAGTGTACAGATAACCTGTACATTGGGGAAAAAAATCCTTGCTCTGAGATGGGTACAAAGAATATATGTCATGGCCAACACCAGATTATCATCATATTCCCCAAATCTCTGAAGGAAATATAAGCAGAAAAGTGATGGAGTTGGTAGAAAAGAAGATGCATTCTGTTTTCCTCCTAAAACAAAAACAAGCTATTGCAACTCTATCCTCTGAAGTGGGATGCTTGTAGGTACAGTTACCAACTAAAAGCTATTTACTAAAATAAATAATGTCATTATTTTTGATCTTTTCTTACCTATTATATTCTGAGATTGGCAGACCATCTTACTGGTACTGAAAATACAGGTGGGAATATAATTGATCCTGAATTAACATTGAGAGTTATTTGAATAATTATGCTATTTACCTATCCTCTAACACTTCTTTGTAGCATTCACCTTTTAAAGACTTGCCAGCATAATTTGATGTTTCAAAAATATTAAATTTCACTTAATTGTTTCTAAGAAATCAAGGTCTACTCCATTAAAGCTGCCATCCCTTCCAATTGGGAGCTCTTGTCAATTTTATTTTAATATTTTAAGTATTTAGAGTCCATTAGTGATTTTTCTAATTTACATGTTTAATCACAGTTTTCACACTGAAGCCAATAAAATGGTACAATTTTTAGGTTTCACACTTCTATTTTGGAGATAACTATTCCTAGTACACATTCAATGTTCATTTCTAGGTTATTCTAATCACATACACTAACTTTTAAATATGAACCTATCATAGCTTATGAATTTCCCATTATAAATATGTCACACTCTTCCATGTTGTGATATTAAATTAAAGTGTCCGCTTCTACAAGACCAGTGTTTTCAATTCATTCAAATTATTTTTCATTACCATGACCCTCAAGGGGTATGCTTAGTCACATTATCATCATAATCTCCACTGTGAAACCTTAAAACTACAGATGTACTGTATGTATAAAAATGTTGTAGGCACTCAATTATTTTACATGTAAAATAAATGTTTCTGTCCATCCTGAAGAACCTCCCATCTCCTCAGGAAGGCTTGTTTGCTCTAGTCCCATAGTTCTGTTGACTATACATACTGAGATGACTAATTAAAAGATATTGTGGACAGCCTACAAAACACTCCTACTGGCTGCCCTTTATTTCTTAAGGAATATTTTTACAATGAAATAGCTAAATTTGAAAAGCTTTACTATGTAGCTATTTTTCCTTCTTCAAGCCAGAGGTTGTTGAGTTGACAACAATTTTCTTTTTGTGATAGCTTCCTCATTACAGCTTCTCTGGAGAAATAGAGTCACAATAGCTTTCCTGCTTCCATTCTCATGAAGCTGCTGCCTCCTTATAAATTAGGTACAACTTCAGCAGTGTGTGTTTAACTGTGATTGGTAGTCAAAGGGGAATTCTATTGATGAAGTTACTGAGAATATCTACAGTGGCATTTAAGTTATTTTTGAATGATAATTGCTTTGGAAATTTTGTAGTCATGCTTAGTTTTTGAGACCAGTGTAGTCAATTATACATTTTCTCTTCCATAAAGGCCTTCATTTTAATGTGTCTTAGTATTAAAGTAAGTTAACATATGGAAGGATAATTACTTAATTAGCAGTGTTTGCTGAGTGCATATTCTTTAAACACACTGATCCAGAGTTAGATAATATGTGGTGGTCTAGAGAAAGACGAAAAAAAAAAGAGTTTTATTTCTCACCAACTAAGTTTTATTTGAAGCCATTTAAAAGGAATAGCCATATACTAGTTTAAATGATCACAAACAGATTTTTTTCCAGAAACTACTCAAATAAGATCTCAGTGCAGAACAGGGCTTATCTCCAAATGCAGCAAGAATGAGTGGTGCTTTATAAATAGAACAGAAGAGGGTAAAGCCATTGAAAGCTACCAGCAGGGAATATTAAGGATAGGTACAATTCTTGTTAAAAGTACTGAGCAGCTTGCATGTGCAAGGCAGGGCAGGCTGCCCTAGTGGGAAGAGGAAGATACTCACAAGAGGCCCATTTAGGAGGATTCCTATTAGACATGGTTAGACTTGAGGATGAAGCCCAATGGAAAAATATAGAGAGGAAGAGAAATCAGAGGAACCTACTTAATGTTGGGTAGGAAGATATAGTCATTCTCTCTATGTATTATGTATGTGTGTGATTTATGTTATTTGATGTTTTCTCTATGAAGTTTAGATTGGAGATAAAATTATTTGCATAAAAATTCTTTGTAGAAATGCCATGATGTTAAGTCTTATAAACTAATGGGGTAACTATTCCTGAACACAAATAAAAATCAAGGGAAATTCTGAGTCTGTAAAACATTAAGATGTCATATAAGAACCAGATAATGAGAAGACTATTCACACCACTTGCTAGAAATAAAGCTACCACCAACCAAAAATAATTTCACATAAATCACATAATTAAATTAAAAGTGTCAGTACTGGGCTAAGTACTGATGTTGTATAAGTGTTAAGTACAGGGCTGTATGAAGATTCTGTTTTCTAGGCACACCTAATGAGATTTAGGAAACATATACTTGATATCATAGTTGTATATATAATTAACCAGCATTAAATGGATAAGCAACTGACTGCCAAAGTCCATGATGTTTTCATATCTTCTTCCCTTTTTGATATAATCATTATGTTACCTTCTGTTTGCACAATGATGAAGACACTGCACAGGTTCCATGTCATCATCAGAGGTAAGAAAGACAGAAAGTAAGGATTCAAATGCTGAAATATTTTAAAGGAAAATTGCGAATGCGATTGTCGCAGGAGAATGCTTCCTAATGGGTGATTCCAGAGAGCTTTGAAGGAAAAGTGGACATTAAGCTGATACCAAAATTATCAGACAAAATAAAGGAGAGGAGAGATGAAGTTTCCTAAGCAGCCTGAAAGAACTTAGAAATTTCAAACTCATTTGAAATAAACAGTGTACCAACAAACTGCAAAATAGCCAACTTCTAGTATGTGGCACCAGTATATAAGCAATGATGAAGAGTGAGGTAGCTTTTATATTTAGAAGACTTGTTGCTATGATTTACAAAAGTAAAATTAAAGGCATATCACAATTTGAAAACATTTTGTCTCATTTTCACATTTAGAAAGGTGAGGATCATGTTTATTAATTTTATTCTTCAAAGAAGTCTAGAAGAGAAAACCTGTGTAAAAAAAATACAGTGTTGTTGATGTTGTACAAGTGTTAAGAATTTTTAAATATGTTAGATATGGGAATTCCTTTTTATCACCAGTTATAAAGTTTTTAAATTAGGAATTATTGTAGAGGATCGGATAAGGGCATGTTGTATAATATCAACTACCTACAAACTAGTAAGCAGGTGGGTCTGATATTGTATGTGTTTTCTTCACTTACATGTTTATCAATAGACACAGGTGTCTGTCACTTTATTTCTGCTCTTTGTGCTTTTTTTCTCTAGTCAACAATAATTTTAAAATTAATAGACATCATACAGTGTACTTAAATTTTTCTTACATGTGTATTCATCCACAAAACTTTACATATTAAATATTTCAACTTAAAGCCTGAATGCAAACTTTATGACTCCTATTATTTAACTGGAGTTTCTGGAGTTTATTAGTCCCTTTATAAGTAGATTGACTGTGCTCACTTTAGTATCTTTCTTTTTATTAGATGAAATGAAGATTTTGTTTCTTCTCAGTATTTCCAAGATATTGGTTACAGAACAGCTTGTGAGTCCCCAAATCACTGACATTCTGGTTCTTAAATAAAACCCTGATCCATCTGTATAACCCTTTTATATTGCTCCCCTCAGCTAAACCAACTGCAGATTCATCACAAACCTGAATGTAAATCACAATGTAAATTACATGTCAATCATCAGTACCCTGAAATTTAGGGGATGGAAAAAGTGTACACGTGTTCCATATATACAATTGCTTTCCTTTTTCTATTTTGTCTTGTTTGTGATACTTGGATAAAATCTAGGGTTTTGTGCACCTTAAGCAAGTAATCTATCTCTAGTTTCTCAGCCTGTGATGAGTTTAATCTACAAAAGTTTCATACACAGACAAGGAATGTGAGCTTCTTTTTTTTATTATGTATAAAGTCTCATTTTTTTATCCATATATCCCCTTGTTCAAAGTCCCTTTCCCCTCCTGCCCCTCCCAGTCACTCTCTCTTTTCCCCATCTCCTTATCTCCTCCACAGCAAGGGCAGGAGGTCCCAAGGTCCCAAGGTAGCTTAGTACAACATCCACTTCAGTCAGATCCAATTTCCTCATCCCCACATCAAGACTGGTTGAGGTGTTCCTCTGGAGGGAATGGGCTCCTTATAATTTATTTTTAAAACTTTCTGATTTTTTTCTCTTAGTTTCATTATACCAAGTACTTATATATTAAACATCTTATATATATTTAAATGTATTGCTAAACTTGTGTAGGATAAATGTTTAGTTATGAAATTTGTAGAGCATGAGGTGTCATCATCTTGAGGATGTTAGTGGTACTAATTCATTCTGATAACAATGACAAACATTTACTTACATTTCCCTGTTTTTGTTTTGTTTTGTTTTCTGTGCTATTTGGTAGTATTAGCTGTCTCCACATTTTACATTTTTGACTATTTTTCTTCTCATGTTGGATTTGAGAATTCACTATTATGTATTTGGACCACATTCATTCCCTCCATCTCTCCCCACTCTTCACTTTTCCTGCCCACCTAACACTGGGTCATGATTTTTATTTTTTATTTTTAGTTCATCCATTGTTTTTTATTTTTTATTTATTTATTTTATTTTTTATTATTATGAATAAAGAAGTCACATTTTCTATCCTTACTTAGGTCCCTTCCCCCTCCCACTACATCAGGTCATTCTCTCTTCTCCATACCTCCCCATCCCCTCCATAGGCAGGCAGTCCCAAGGTCCCACAGTCCCAATATTGCTCAGTTCAGCCTCCAATCCTGGCAAATGCAGTTTTCTCCCCCCAACATCAAACTGAGTCAGTTATTCCTCTCGGGGGAGTGGGATCCAAGGAGTCAGTCCAAGGTGTTTCTGATCCCAAGCTGTTCAGTGGTTGTGGTTTGCAGTTTGGGCATGCTTTGCTTTTTGTTGTTGTTGTTGTTGTTTAGAGTCCACTAATGAGTGAGTACATCCCCTGTTTATCTTTCTGGATTTGTGATACCTCCAGTTCAGTTTGTGATCTCTGTATACTTTTGGGTGACTGAGTTCCACCTGAGTGTACTAGCTACCAGGGGCCACAAGATTAAAGAAAACTGAAACTGATTCTCTCTCTCTCTCTCTCTCTCTCTCTCTCTCTCTCTCTCTCTCTCTCTCTCTCTCTTCTTTCTCTTTCCTCAGAAGTAATCAAAGAGTCATCATTTTATTTATGAGTATCATAAGGAAAAAATAAGATAAATTCTATTATCACATAGTACACTGGTTTAGGATTTGGGGATTTGATTCCTCATTGGTCACTAAGTTTTCCTCTCCTGGATCTCCAGAGACAGAGAAAGCTGTCTGGCTGCTACCCTGTACTTATGACATGGAGCTGTATTCTCATTCTCACATTCAGAAAGCAATTCCTGCCTATCTTTATAGATTAATTCAAGTGTATTAATGCCTACAAATACTGGGTTTTATCTTAAAATCAAGACTCACTTTCTACCTACACCTCACCAGTCTTGTTAACTTTAGGTTTAATAGATTTGCCTCTTTGGTCTGACACCTAGAAGTTGCCAGCTCTTACCTCAATCTAACTATTTTTAGTTTTCTATCTGTGTTTATCCAGCCAATCTATATGTTTAAAAGAATGAAAGCTGGAAATTTGTGTCAGTCTCAACTTAGTACAGCATTTAGAATCTCTGTCACTTAAAATTCATAAGAGAAAAAAGAATAGACCTCAGGTTTTATAATGAGGAAGTTCTTTACCTGTCTTCATACTCCATGGATAGCTCCAACTCAAGAAAACTATGCAAAAGGAGCAAGTCCCGACAGGTAACTCAGTACTAAGATTCTTGTTGTGAAACTGACGACCAGAGATTGATTCCTAGATCTCATAAGGTGTACTGAGAGAACCAAAGCCAGGAAGCTGCCCTTTGATATCCACAGGAGTGCTGTGAAACTGTGCCTATACCCATTATACATATGAAGATATCATAGAGTAAGCCAATAAATGTAATCAAAAATTTAAAAAGTAAAAGCATTTGAAGAAGAAAATAATGAAAAATACTTTTTATATAATATAAATAAATAAAAATGTATTTTTATTGAATAATATGCATTTTTAAAATCATACTTATATATGTATTATTTACATCTATTTTATATTCTACTTATAAATAAATACTTGTTTAAAGTCAATTACTTTTATAGCAAAAGTAATTTATACTGGAACAAAAATCTATCATTTTATTGTAAGTATCGAATCCAATTTGATTTATATTATTTATCAATTGGCACAACTATTTTAAATTATACTTTTAAAAAAAGGATATGTCTCATTCCTTTCTGCACTGGGAGATGTTCCTTTCAGTATTTAAATTTTATGCATAGTTGTTTTAAATACTTAGCTATTTATCATTCTTGTAAATGAGAGTTGATAGGCAATTCATCACAGTGCAATGTCTGTACATTGTTACATAGTTCATTCTAAGACACCATGATATGATTATGTTGTAACATAATTATTGATGTAACTAACTCATTCATTTTATGTGTACACTTTTAAAAAATATTTTTACAGTTGTGCTGGCATCTTATGAAACTTGCTTTCTGCAAGTTTTTACCATAGGACTTCTTAAGAGCTTATGGTTTTTATTTAAACTATCACATTGTTGAAATATATTGCTCTTAGTGATGCTATTTAATTTTTAAATCACATTTATTATTTCTTAATTACTGTTTATTGTAGCATTTTAAATGTGTGTTTAGAGCAATAATTGTGTTTGAACTGGAACTTTTTTCTCATTTGGATTACAATCACTCTTCTCAAAGCTTGGTGTATAAACAGCTCCAGCAACATTCCCTGTGAACACAGCCAATAACCAGAGCTATCATGTTGCAGCCTTTCTGGTTCTAACTCCCGAAGAAGCCAATGAAATGAAGCTTTCCCCTCTCCTTTGTAAGTCTTTCCTTAAACAACACAGATGCCCAACCTTTATTTAAAGTTGTATATCTAAAATCGTTTCCTGGGCTGGAGAGATGGCTCAGCCGTTAAAGGTTAGGCTCACAACCAAAAATATAAAATGTTTCCTTTCTCCAGCTTGAATTTCTTTATTCTACAGATTCATGATGTGCTTCTCTTCCCCCCCCCCCATAAGCGTAGCACAAATGACAAAATGAGAGATGTCTGCAGCACTTTGGGAAAATGAAGGGAACATAAACAAGATCTTACTCAGTGAATATTAGAGGAAACAGGAAGGCTTTAGGATTTCCCCAGTGGCATTCAGCTGGGGATGGGGTGGGGCAGGGTGGGGCGGTGTGGGCGGGTCTGAAGGAAGCTGTCACTCAATCAATGCTGTCCAGAGCTGGTCTTAGAGAGCAGTTTTATTTCAGATAATAGTGGAATGAAGTGTACTTAATCTAGAAAATTTATTGTATTCTGACAACATGAGAGCTTTTGCAATGGCTTTCTGTCCACTATGTAGGCAGTAAATGGTCCAGTTTCAAGAAATATGCTTAAATAGTCTCTAATATAGCACAAGCTTATTATATAAACATTATACATATATAATTTTATTTTTGTTATTTTATACAATAAATATACATAAGCTACACAATAATATGCTATATAGCATATTTAGAAATGCTTTTTTAATATGAATAAAGTCATATTTTTTATCCATGTATATCCTTGTTCAAACTCCCTTCCCCCTCCCACCCTTTCCAGTCAGTCTCTCTTCTCCACATCTCTTGATCCCCTCCCCAGCAAGGGCAGGAGGTCCCAAGGTCCCAATATGGCTTTGATGTTGGGGTGAGGAAAGTGGATATGCCAGGAGTGGATGCTGAACTAAGAAATGTTTTTTCTAACATGCACTTAATATTAAAAATATTTTATTATGCTGTAATATTTGTGCATATACACCAAAATACATGTCTACTAACTATTATTATATATCCCTAGATAAGTGTAGTAAATTATTTCAGAAAATGAAAGACTATTAAAGTTTTAATTTAACTGTCTTGCTTTTAGGAAGGCTCCATCTGAGATATCAGAATTGCTTTCATGTTTATAAATAGCATGGCATGTCACCATTTTAAAAGGATTGCTTATTCACCTTGTTACTAATACACTTATGCACTAATCAGAGCACCATGGAATGGACTTCTGTAGCTGATGGAAATTAGTTCTATCATTTCAGACTCGTGCATGTCTCCGTTTTCTATGTGTGTGAAGGCTGAAGGTGTAGTATGCCCCTTAGTGTTAATATGATGAGCTATTAGCTAATTATGTAAACAAATAAAACTGCTTTTCTGAAAGTACTCAGGGGAGAATATCGAAATTTTAATCAATTCCACTAGGCCTTCTTATACTTTCGTAGTCAGACAGAAGAATTTAAATATGGTGAGAATTTTAAGATCTATCTCCACTTAGATCACAGGAGATTATTGTTTTAAAATTCAGAATTAAGATCTTGACAGAATTCTTTTCTGAAGTGGCTGCAAAGGTATATCTAACTTTAAACAACTACTTTTACAAGTGATATATATTTTTCTGTGCCATAGGAGTAAAATCATTTGTTATAAAACAACATAGACCACTAAGGGGCCTATAGATTTGCAGAATTTACATAAATACAGGTGTGGCAGTGAACCTGGTCAGCATTTAATGACACTTGCAAGAGTATTATGCACATGACAGATAGTCACATGAAGCTTTACATGCCTAATGGAAGCAGATTTAACAGAGAAGTCAGGAAAGCCGTTCTCTGTATCAACAGTGGGACCCAACTGTATTAAACAACATACCTTACAGCTACAGGGCCCATCACAAGGATCCTCATTTGTGCTCCCTGGGCCACTGCAGTTACAGGGTTGGCAGTCTGGGTAGCCACTGTAGCCCCTGACACATCGGTCACAGTTCATGCCTCCAAAGCCAGTTTTGCAATGACAGGATCCAGGTATTAAACCTGAAAAAAGAAGCATTATATATCAGCACTTTCAAAAAAAAAAAAAAAAAACCACACAATTTAGGTTTTGAGACTTGAATTATAGTAACTTTTAAGTTGGAATCTAATTACAAAAAGAGTATTTAAATTTTTATTATTTAAAAATGTAAATGATTTTAAATTTCGATATACTTTGTTTCTATTCTCCCTTCCCCATAAGTCCTTCCAGACCTCTTCCCCTCCCTATGCATTTGACCTTAAGTTCTTTTTCAACAATCAAACAAAATTAGTACAACAGCAAAACCTAGAAAACAAAATATAACGACACCCTCCAAAAGAACACACACACATACATACCACTCTATAACCAAATATAGTACACAGAAAAAAGTGTGGAGTCCATTATATGTTGGTCACTTACTCCTGAACAAGAGGTCTGTACAGGAGTTTTTGATCTACCCAGTGTCACTCTGTTGGAAAAACCACATTTTCCCTCTTTCAGCAAGTATACATGACAGCTCCATTGTTAATCTTTACCCTAGTGACTAGTTTTTCATTCATCCACTTATTAATTTTAAAATAGAAAATAATAAAATATAAGATAAAACAAAAACTATCACATTTGAAGTTGGACAAAACAAATGAGCGTAAGGAAATGGGCTCCAGGAGAAAGCACAAAATGAGAAACAAACTTTTTCTCACACTTAGGAAATCCATAAAAATGCTAAACTTAAAGCCACAATACACATACAAAGGCTCTGGTCAGACTCGTACAGGTACTGTGTATTCTGTTTCAGTCTCTGGGTTCATATGAGCTTTGCAGAGGTTGGTTTGGATGGCCTTCTTTTTTTGTATATTTGTAAAGCTAAAACTAAAGGATCTAGAGCCTAAATAAAAACTTTAGAGGGGTTAGGATTGGTTCGGCAACTAAGAGCATTTGTTGCTCTTACAGAGGACCTAGGTTTGGTTCCAAACACTAACATGGTGACTCAATATCATTTGTAACTCCAGTTCCGGGAATCAAGAGGCTCTTCCAGCCTATGTTGATATCAAGCACTCACATAGTACACAGATATGCATGCAGACAAAACATTCATACACATAAAATAAAATAAAATAAAATAAAATAAAAAATAGATCTGCAAGTATTTTAAAAATAATATATAAGGGTTGGAGAAATGGTTCAATGAATAAAATGTGTGAACATAAATATATTGGTTCTAATTCCTAGAATCCACAGAGAAGTTGGGTGAGGCAGTTGGAAAGTAGTGGAACTAAGGTTTGCAGAAATAGGCAGATTCCTGGAGTTGGTTAGCAAGCCATGGTAGTCAAATGGGTGGACTCTGGGGTTAGTGAAAGACTCTGTCTTAAAAAAAAAAAAAAAAAAAAAAAAAAAAAAAAAAAAAAAAAAAAAAAAAAAAAAAAAAAAAAAAAAAAAAAAAAAAAAAAAAAAAAAAAAAAAAAAAAAAAAAAAAAAAAAAAAAAAAAAAAAAAAAAAAAAAAAAAAAAAAAAAAAAAAAAAAAAAAAAAAAAAAGACAGACAGCTGTAAAGGAAAACTGTCTATGCTAACTTCCCACAAATATGCCCACAAGCCATGCCCATATATTTATCTAACTACACATATCTACCCACACCTATGATATAAACGGGAAATTTAAGAAAAATGAAGGACAGAAAGTTGAAAGCTGAAACATCTACAAATCCACAACATCTGTTTGCCAAGGCTACAGAAAACAACAGCAGTAGCAGCAACAACAACATGGTCAAGGGGTACTTCCTTAAAGTTTAAAGCTTATGACATAACAGTGTGTCTTGCGCATATCTGGTAGCACAAGCCTGCCCCTAGAACACTATAACAGATGGAGGACATCTTTGGAAAAAACGATGGACTACTTAGAAGATTACATTGTTAATGTGATGTGGTGATACCCACCCCAATGGTAAAGAAAAGACTGGATGGGGCAGAACTGGAGCAGTGGGATAAGTATGATGAAAATACAATGTTTACAATTCTCAAATAATTAATAAAATATTTTGTCATAAGAAAAGACTGGAGGCATTCATAGGAACGGATTTCAGACATGGAAGAGGAATAAAAAATTCTGTTATATTCTTCTGACAGAAATGTTAAAGATAATACAGTCATGAGAACACCTTTGGTCTCTCTTTAGGAATAATGTGAGGACTGCTGTCTGCTGTTCAACCTTTGATGATAAATATAGAAAAAATATTGAATGAATGAATGCAAGAAATAGGCCTTCAAAGTAAGAGCAAACCAATAAAATGTGATCTCTGTCAGACAAAAACAAAGAATAATGAAACACAAGAAAACATCACGATAAGAAATCATATCACTGAATACAAATAATACTAAACACGAATAAGCCAAGCGTAAGGTTATTACTATTAATAGAACATTTGCATAATGTACACAACAGTCATGAAAAATGACCGGAAATAATAAACATAAAATAACATATGTATTTGTCAGAAAAGTTAAGTGTAACAGTAAAATTGCTGCCTAAATAATAATTAGGTCCATAAAATATAATAAATTTAATATTATAAATATTTAATTTATATAAATAAAGTTGTAATAGATTTTTGCTTTATAATAGAGCTTGTTATAGAAGCTGGAGAGATGGTTTGGTGGTTAAGAACACATGCTGCTGTTCCAGAAGACCCTAGTTCAATTCCCATGATCCACATGAAGATGCACACTGTCAGTACCTCCAGCTCCCTTTGAAGATCCAGTTAAAAAGTAAAATATAAAATAAAAACGAGGAACAATATTGAAGTTATAAACTTTTATTATTATTGCTTCTAAACTAAGTGTTCATCTTTCAATTTTTGAATAATGTACTACTTTTAGTAGGTGAAATAATAATATTGATCGACTTGTCACTAAAAAATGAAAAGAATTCATGATGGCAGGATTTAACTTTAAGGGGATTAGGGGAAAGATGGATAAGTCTTCACTATTTGCTATTTTAAAGTTGCTACTCAAATTACTAGGGGCAAATTATCTAAAATCAATTTTCAAATATCAATTTTATTATGTTGTCATTTCACTCTTTGATGTTGAGAGTTAATCATAAATTTTATTCCTCAAAGTATTTGGTTTAAACTAACAGTGCCACCATCTGTGGTCCTTTGTGAACACTTGGCATCACCTGTTTCTCACAGTGTGATCTCTATTTGAGATGCACTCTATTAATGCTGCATGCACATCTTGCAACGAATCCTGTCATTTTACTCTGAACCCAATAGAAGTTACAGAACAATCTAAATAATAGGACATAAGAATTGAATATATAATATGTATGCTTTATTTATAAACACACTCTCTTTATACCCTTTCTACCCCCTTCTCTCAGACACACACACAAGCACACATACATACATCACATAAATGATAGTGTTTCTAAGATTATACTATCTGGTCACATCATAGTTTACATAATGCACATTATGACATTTCTATAGCTAAATGGCTTTTGATAAATTTCTTAGAATTTATCCTGAAATAATTATAAATTTCCATGTTATTGTACACATATGTCAGAGTACATGATCCTTTTTTCTTCTCACCCACCCTTCTTTTGCTTTTCAAACAATATATATACTTCAGCAAAAATAAATCATTATAGTGAATCAAAATAGAACCTACAGGGCAAATTTTAGTTGTCAGAATTCTGACTATGTGAATGGAACTACTGAAAAATTCTCTGAAAAGAATGATGTTTGGCATCTAGTCATCTTTTTATCAGAGCTGCAAATCTCGACAGTGCCTCACCTCTCCGGGCATATTTCTCATCTTTGACACAGACTTCACTTAAGGAGCCAACTGGATCACAGTGACATCGCTGGCATGGTCTTGGATAATTTGGTGACACCTAAAAAAATAATTGAAATGGTTTCAATAAAGTGCAATAAATATGCCAGTATTTTCAACTCAGCAAACAGTTGCAGACTAATATGTTTTAAAAATACATAACAAATTATTTTTGATAAAATTCTAATAATTTATCTTTGACACAGATTGGTGGGCTTCTAGAATCCAACTTTTTAAATAGGTTACACAATGTTAAGGGTTTGAAATCACCAATTGGTAGATATTTGCTATTTAAATTCAATAACCAATAAGATTTTTCCATGTTTCATTTCTTTCTGGACTTTTTAAAGCTTATACAAAAGAAATCACAGATGAAGAGTGTTTGACTCCTAAAGTATTTAAAGAAGCATGTTTCTATAACCATTGCATTATTATCATAACAAAATGATGATATTTGGATGGGGTTCTCAAATACAAATTCTAAAATTTCACCTACCTTCTTATTACATGTTTCATTATGACATGTTTAAAATCTGCAACATTAACTTTTAGCCCAATTCATTTTTCAAGAACATTCACACCAACCATAGCACAATTATGTAAATAGAAATATATATTTGGTGCTCAAAAAGGCACAATTAAGTGTGTATTTTAGAAATGTGGTTTTCTAGGAGGCTATATAACCTGGAAAGAAACTTTTAGACTCTGTAAGTAAAAGAAGTTGAGCTCATATCCCTTAGGGGCCTGTGCCAGCCCTTACTCTTTCTTTTGACACCAGGACAATAACAATTGCTCCAAAGATGTTTTATAGGGAAAAATGAAGAGAGATGGCATAGAAAGTATCTCACAAGGTCCCTGGCACACAGGAAATACTGAGAATCACAAGGAGTCTTGACTGTTGAGTATTTAATTAAACAAATATAAACTGTTCACAATACTACATACACATTTGTTTTCTAGGTGGCAATGGTAAAAAACAAAACTCCTTAACAGGTTTCCCAGGAAATGACTATATATATGAATGTATTTTTCTCCAGTAGACTACATCTTTCAAATGTGTCTATACATAGTTCATTTTTTAAGGAGAAATGTAGTGGAGACTAGTCATTACCACCTTGACCTAGAGATGTGGCCTGTGAGTCTTGGGGCCTTAGTGTTTGGGGCATAGCTGAAGGGTCACTTTAAGACAGTGTGCACATTGACTGGCTTCCTGTTTTTCTCTCTCATGCTTTTGCATAGAGAACCTAAACCATTGAGCTTCAGCAGAATGGATCTGTCCAAGAATTACACAACTGTTTAATCTCTTGTATCCGTGAGTTTTCTGCCTGAACCTCCTAAATAAATATATTCTTCTTTATTAATTGCCAGTGATTCATGTTAGTAGAGAAATATTTTTGTTAATATAAATCATGATGTAAAATTAGTCTTATATATCTCAGATATTATGTATCTAAGAGATTACATACTTATAGTTTTCTAGTTACTGTTTCAGAAAGAAAATATACTAAGATGTAAAGTGTATAAATTTGATACATCAAAAAGATAGTTTTCAGTTGGTAATACAAATTAGATAGAAAGTACACAAACTCTAGTTAGCATATGATGAAAACCTGGAGCCAGTTATTGGTGAAAAGCTAGAATATCATAGAGAAGAAACAAACCACAGATATTCTTACCCAGCCAACTTCTCAGGCCAAACAGGGTAAGTGCTATCCTCACAGGCTATCAGCCTGACTGGTTGCCTCTACAGAATGGCTGGATTTCTGCCTTTTCCTGCCTTATATTTCTTTTTCTGCCCACTTACTTTACTTCCTAGTTCAACTTTGTATCAGTTAAAGGTATGAGCGATCCAGTAGGATCTCAGTCTCCTTCTGAGAGTGATGGGCTTAAGGTCACTACTCCCTGATCTTCATAGCTTGACTGTGGGTAATTCTATTCTCTGATATTCTAGACTGATTTTATTAAATATACAACATATCACCACATATCCCCTTTTGTGTCAAAAATAAAAACATTGTAACTAACATAAAAATCTATATAATAGGTTCAATAACCATATGTAATACATACAAGCAATAATTACATCAGTAATGTCTAGTCCATTAACAATTCACAAATTAAAAATTCCATTTATCTCATTTTAGTGAGTCCAAAGGATTGTACTTAGTTCACTTTCTAACTTGTGTTATCAATGGAAAACTAGCCTTTGATATCTCTAAAACTTATACACTTCATATCTCTTAATGAGTTTCTTTTCTAAAACTGTAACTAGGAAAACTATAAATCTGTATTTTAAACATTGTATATCTAATTAAATAGGACTCAGGTGCACAACAATTTAAAAATCATTATTTGTTTAAGAGACTTTTAACCATGTCTCCATGAAGCTAGCTCTGTCTCTAATACAGACACGAGCCAAGTTCTCTACCTTAAATAAGCTTATGGAAATAAAAGGTTTGTAAGACACTGATTACAGAAAAGTGATAAAATAGGCACACTCAAAGAGCCTCAAGGATCAAATGCCACAAACAATTATATTCTATTCAAACAGTAACTTTGCAGAAACAGTTATATTTAAACTGGAGCTTAAATAGAAGGAGTTACTTGTGAATAGTTTGACCATGACTTTCTATAGGGACGAACCACAAGACATTAGAAAAGAAAAGCCCCTATGGTATTTTGCAACAAATTATAGATACTTTGAATTAATTTTTGACTGTTAGAGCTCTAATTCACAATTTCAATGGCAAGCTGGAGGAAATCATAGTCTTGTAGGTAAGTATTATGCTTGGTACTAATTATGAAAACATACCTGAATCAGTTTGTTTATCAGAAAATTCGCTATCCTACGATCATGACAAACAAACCTGTTCTATGATGAATTCAGTGCTCTCAAACTAATTCAGATTATTACTAATTAGCTCTTAAGTAAATTTTGCTTAAATATTTTACACGAGAAGTATACGTATATAAATTAAACTAAATACATGTACTTAGTAGATAAAACTAGGATCAAATAAATTAGTAAGAACAAGGCCTTCATGCTTGCTATTAAATGCTTCATATCTAGGCTACATCTCTAAATATCGGTAAAATGAGAATATAGTGGAGTCAGTTTACTTAGCCATTTCCCAGACACAAAGCTTTTTATCTTTGTAAACTTCTACCCAGATAGTAAGTACTTTAAAATTTGGATTTTTTTCAAAATTCTTCTTTGTATAAACATTTTATAATAATAACAAAAGTTGTATATTCATTTAAGTGTATCACTTTGAAACAATTTTGACTCAACTATCAGTTATGATTATGGTAATGTTGTGTGGTACTCTGACACACCATCAAATGAAAATGTAAATTTGAGGGAAATGTAAGAATTAATTACTTGAGACTTCAAAAATAATACAAAAAATTCACAAAATATGAAATCTTTTTGTTGGAACCAGGCTATAATGGTGCATACCTTTAATCCCAGAATTCAGGAAGCAGAGGCATGCAGATCTTTTTGAGTTTGAAAATAGTCTGGTCTACAGAATGAGTTTCAGGAGGGCAAAGCTACACAAAGAAATCCTGTCTTGAAAAACCAAATTCAGAATAATAAAAGAATAATTTAAAAATCCCAAATTGGTGTTCAGAAAAAATGATCTACTGAAGAGAGTTGGAAGAGTTTCTGACCCGGTTTAGCCCCATTATCTGTACCTGCCTGCAGCTGCTTTGCTACCCAAAATCCCTCAGACCCTTGTATTTATTACATGCTATTTGATCTGTGTCTCAGGCTTATTGCTAGCTAGCTCCCTCATCTTAACTCAACCCATTTCTACTAATCTGTCTTGCCACATGGCATGGCTTACTTGTGTTTTTTACATGTTGATCATTAGGCAGCTGGATCTCATCCTGCTTGACTCTGCACTTCCTCCCCTTTATCTATGCTCAGATTTTCTGCCTGCTTTTAAGATGGACTGCCATAGGCTAAAATGGTCCCTTTATTAACCAATGATATTCAAGCATACAAAAAGGTATCCCACATCACTTCCCTCTTTCTGTCTAATCAAAAAGGAAGGTTTTAATTTTAATACAGCAAAATAACATATAACAAAACAGCTATCAAAAAAGAATTACAGTTACTATATCTAGTCTATTTGTAGTTAGTGAAATTTTAAAAAAATTATCATTTTATTTTTGTGAGTCTAATGTTATAGGTTCTTATCTTTTGTGGAAACAAAAGCAGGGATTCTTTTTTAAAGCAACATATCTTTAGACCCAAATTTTAGAGTTAAGGTAAATTTAAAATATATATGTTGTTTTAACTTAGCAGCCTTTATAATCAAATGTTTTTTGCAGTTAGCTTATTAGAAGTTAAAAAACTAAATGAAAACACAATAATAAATATAACCTAGACTCTTTGTGTATTTTTTTTTAGTCTTTATGTGACTTAAGTTTTTATTACTCTTTTTGAAGGAATTTTTAAATTTTTTTCAGCTTATGTTTCTTTACACATAATGTAAACCATCTAAAGGTTTTTTTTTTATCTCAATTTGTTTTATTGTATATCTTTAGTCATCTTTTTTAAATAGAAGAGCTTTTAAAATGTTAGACTGGCAAATTACTGTTTTGACTTCTGACTCTGCTCTGTTTGGCTTTTTAACATGACAAAAGTACCAGAGCCAGGCTTTATCTTTTTAATTTTTGGAAGCAGTATTAAATATTGTAGATCTTTTACCACTCCAACTCTGGGGAATCTTAGGGTTCACACTGTCATCAAGTAGAACACCATTCATGAACTCCATTTAAGCATTCGGCAGCAGGGCCTCTTAAAAGACATACACAGTTTTTGCTGCTAAGGCTGAATCAGGAAGCTTTACTTAAAGGAGCCACAAATCTGCTCTCTGCCAGCAAACCCTGCTGACCCAAGAAAACACTGCTACTAAGAAGTCATCTTTGACTCTGTCTCTTTTTGTCTGTATGAACAGAAACTTTAAACCTATCATATGTAATGTGTGCTTCTATCAAGGCTCCTGTGAGACTTTGGAAACTTGTCTTGCTGCAGCTTAAACTGCCTACCACAAGCCTGCCATTTTATAATTTAAACCCACATGCCCACTGTCTCTTTGACCCACCTACTGTCACAATGACCCACATCAGAGACACAACTCTGAAGCTGCCTTTGGCTTTGTTTTTGTGATCTAGATCTCTTTTTAAGCTTTTTAAGGCTTTATGTGCATGTAAGTGACCTACATTGGAACACCATTTGTTGTATGAGTTTCTGCCCCGGTGTAGCCCTGAGATCTGCACCAGCAGTCTCAAATAATCTCACAAAGTCTTATATTAATCATATGCTGTTCAGCCTATGGTCAGGCTTTCTGTTAGCTATCTCTCTTATCTTAACTCAATCTATTTGTATTAATATGTCTTGTCATATGGCCTGTGGCTTATGGCTTATCAGTGTTTTTTAAATGTTGATCTTTGGGCAGCTGGATTGAATCTCTCATGACTCCATCCTCCTGCCCTTCTATCTGTGCTTGAATTTCTTGCCTGTTTCTATAATGCTCTGCCATAGGCCAAATCGCTCCCTTTATTAACCAATGATATTCACAGCATACAGAATGACATTCCACATCAGAAAAAGGTTTGTGGAAAGATGGATAGCAATATCTGTATATTAACATCTCCCTACAGCTTAACAGTTTAACTGATATATTCTACAGAAAAGAGAAAAAGAAATCATTCACAAGATGCCAAAAAGTCCAGTAAAAAGAACTAAAAAGAAAAAGAGAAACTTGAGTAGAGTTTTCAGAGCTTTGCCCAAGTAAAGAGGGTCTAAACAAACTTGGAAATGTAAGCTCTATGAGCTTCTGATCAAATGTTCCTCAGTCAGTCAATCTGTCCTCAACCACCAGCAAAGTTATCCTACTTAGGACACATTCACAATCTTCAGAGGAAGATAATAAGATCCAGGATTTGAACTTTATCGCCACAAATGCACTGTAAGAATGTGTGATTGTAAGCATGAGAACAAATAAGAAAATGTAGTAATCACTTAAGAAAGAGAAGTCATAAAAGTAGACCCCAAGGGGACCCAGGGTTAAAATTAACACACAAGAAAGTCAATGTAGAATTTGACAAAACAATTATAGAATCATGTTAATGAGTGACACATGAAGTATTCCAGCTAAAAACACAAAATATAAGAAATAGGAGAGAGGGACTAAATACAACTCCAGACAACAAAAAAAGCAAAATAACAATATTAAAAATGTGTTGGGTGTGTTTAACTTGAGATTACAAATAGCAGTGTGTGGGAGGGGGAGGAGGAATAAACCCAATGATGTCTCAGCAAAACAAAACAACAAAGTAAATACCCTAAAACATTCTCAATGTGGATCAAAATCTAACTGGATTCTTACGAGAAGCTCAGTGAACCATGCAAGATAAGTACAGAGAAATCTAGACAACAGACACTGTGTGAGGAGGTTGGAGACTGGTTTGTGTAAAGTGACTTCTGATAAAGTGTGGGTGCTGCACATTGTCAGCTTCTGGGCCTCTGTCTGTTTAACACCCTCCTACCCTGTATCTTTTCTCTTCCTTGCTTTCTTTTACAAATGAAAAAGTAGTTATTTGCTTATAAAACATTTACAGACCATATACTTAGTCCGATAGATAGTGCAGTTTTCAAATATTTAGAATAATTGATGAGCAGCAAACCTAAAGGAGGTATCTGGAAGGGAATGGCATTGGAACAAGCCTCAAATACCAGCTCTCTAAAGACTGATGGCTGATAAAAGTGAACTTGAGGCAAGTCCATACTATAAAGTAAGTTTTAGGCTATTCTAAATCTATATAGAAAAACCATGCCTCAAATTCAATCAATCAAGTCTTTATTATATCAGGTAATAAATTAACAAGGATTACATATTGTAGGCAGGAGAAATAAGTGCGAGATGTGCTTTCAGAAGAATCAATGAAATACCACAGATGATGGTACCAAACCTGTAAAATGCTTTAAGCTTTAAAAAGAATAGGGGATAGTTAACACACAAAGAAACCTTTATAGTTAAAGTTTCCTTGCTTAGAAGAAAAAAATACTCTGAAAAATAAGATGCATCAGAATGATCTATGAGAGCTAGTCTGTAATTTCACTATTTGCAAGTCTGGATAGGAGATTACATACAAAAAATAAAAATGCAAGACCTATTAGGTATAGACATATATCTAATTTAAATATTAATTAATATTAAATTCTAATCTAAGCATCTTTGAAAAGGGAAAAATGCAAAACTTAGATATCTCTCTGGAAAATTCTAGTCTAAATGTATTAAATGTTTGGAAGAGATTTAATTTCCATCCTACACAAATGATCTTTTTTAATCTGAGGGAAAGGAAGCATTTCCTAGCTCCTTGGTTTGAGTCTGGTAAACCTTAGTATAAATAACGGACAAAGAAATTGTAAAAACATAAAACTAAAGTCCTTAATTCCTCACACAATAAAACAAAAACCTTAACTAAATAAAAACCAATATATGCATGAAAATTACAGTATTTTATAAATAAACCAAGCGTAATACACAAATACAAAATTGTTTTCATACTCTGCAAATGAATACAAGCTGACCATATTAACATGCAAAGTGAAAATACATAAATTTATTTAATAGATGCAGACAAGCGTTTGACAAAATGCTTCAGCATTTTTTTTTATTATAAAATGCTCAGCTACCTGGGAAGAGCAGAGAAGTTGATGAGTCGAATAAAAGGCACTCATAAAAATTCCATAACTCACATCATGCTCAATAGTGAGTTATTATATTTATATTTAAAGTGAGAACAAAACAAAAATGTCAGATCTCACCAATTGTATTTAACATCTGCATAAATATTTCAAAATAGTGAGTCTGACATTACTTATAGATGAGAGTCTAAGTGTACAATTCCAAAGAATACCATAAGATTACCAGAACCAACAAATAAATTTTCAATAAGTAATTAAATAAACCATTTAATTACTATTTTAGATACAACAATACAAACAAAAGGCTCATTTAAATTTAAGCACTGGTATGTAAGTTCTCTATTACAAAATTACTGGTATTAATAAGTTTTGAAAATTATAAAGGGACATGATATGATCCTGAAATGACTAAACATTAATGTGATATTTCCTCTTTCTCTATTTATACATAGATTATAAGCAAGTAGCACGCAGTGCTATCTTTATTTGAGAAATCAATTGTAAAATTTTATGTTTAATCCTCTTGACCAGCCTAAAACATATGCAAATAAGTAACATTATAAAGACTACACACACTGCTGGTACCACCACCATCAATTAATGAAAAAAGATACCATGAGTTTAAAAAACTGCAAGAAGGCGTGGGGGCACACGGGAGAGTTTAGAGGAAAGAACAAAGAATAGGAAAAAGATGTAATCTCCAAAGTAAAAGCAAATAACTTTAAATTGTTTATAGACATTCAGATAAACTACAGAAGAGAGAGACTTTTTCTAAGTGCAGTATAAAGTACATGAACCTGCATTGCTTGACTTTAAGTATATTGATATTTGTGGACATAGAATATGGCTGTACAAATTGATCCACACTGTATGGCCACATCTTGTAATTCCTACATGATGTAATAACAATAATTTAGATGTAAGTAACTTATTATTCTAGGCAGTTATAAAAATTTTCTCAAGCATTGTTTAAAAATTAAAAATGGAAATTTTCTAAATTGAATAAGAATAGTATCTTTAGTTGAACATACATTTTATGATAGGAAATACACAAGTTGTCAATAAGTACCCGAGATAAAAATTAAATATATAATGAGATAGTTTCAAACAATCAGAATGACTTAGATCCAAAAAGGTTGTCAACCATAAATATCAGTGCAGCCTTAGGACTCATAAACATCAAACATTTTTGGTTAACATGTAAAATGTCATTGATTATTTTTTATCAATGTGGAAATTTCTCCTAAGTTTTAATACAGATCTGTCTTACAACAAATTAACCATTTTAATTTTAGGTGTATTTCCAAAAGATAAATTAAAATAAGACCATAACATGTCATACATAGACCTGTTTGTAGGAGCTAATTAGAATCTGAAAATCACCTGAATATCCATCAATGGAAGAATGGATTGAGTTATTTTATATGTTCATGAGAGGGAGTATTACTAGTTTTTTGAAATGAAAAATTATTTGTACACATTACATAGAATATAGATTTTTCAAATTTAATGATGGGAGAAATAAAGATGCAATTAGCAAGTACTGTATGATTATAGTTTTGTTATTGTTTTTTAATGTTTACTTAATTTTCTAAAATCAGACAACATTTTTGCAGGGATGTGGTCCAATTTGAGGAAGTCAAGGGAGACTTTTTCTGGAGTGGTTACAACACTGCATACCACATCTTTAAAGAACTGAAACACATTTTCAGATAAGGAAAGTTCTCACTCATCTTTAAAGGGTGAAACCCAATGTTTTAGAGATGCTGTGAAAGTCAGTTTGGGGGCACATAACTCTTATGAAAAAATCAAAAACAGACTCTGTGAAAGAAAAGTATACCTTACCCCTTTTGGTCTGAAGAATCCATCAATACATGTCTCACAATTTATCCCAGCTGTGTTCTGTGTGCAGTTGATGCAAACACCACCTCCGATAAACTTCCCATGGATATTTAAACTTAGATTTCTTCTGGCAACATTTTCATCATAATAGCACTCTTCTGCTTTTCCATGACAATTGCATGCTACAGTCAAAATAAAACCCATTAAGCAATAACTTCACGTTTTAAATATACTTAACATATTTTGTTATCCATATAGCATAGACACGCAAGTCCTTAAAAGCATTTGTAATTATTACATATATTTCAATAATTTCACTCCTGTAATAGAATTTGAAATAATTAGAATCTATAAATGCAACTGAGTAGGGAAATTCCAATAGTTTACTGATTTTTCACATCTAACTACAATTTTATGTAGGTCAGACTATGTTCTATTATGACAGATAGATTATTGAACAAAGCACTGAATGATTAACAGTCATATAATCTATGATGAATAATACCCGTGAGTGACCATCTATACTATGTCCTGTGCATAAAATGGACAGGAAGGAATTAATTAGTTCCATTTTTTATTATTAATAACAAACAACACTTTTCAATAGGCTAGATTCTCTGCTGCTATTTGCTGCTATTGATTTCAATTAAAATGAAACCAAGTCAGAGTCAGGAGAAATAATGTACCTGGTACCTTCCTTGGTATTAGACACTGTTCTGGAGTGAAATTTGGGAGTCTGCACCCAAAACTATTGCTACAGATCCTTCCTGGCCAATGAGACAGATACATGATAGATGTTAAGAATCAGAACAAAATCAGAGTTAAAGGTAGTTTGGGTTGGATTTCCTTGGCCTTGATCAGCAGTCATGTGATATAAGTAATGTTCTTATTTCACTGGGACTCAGTTTCCATATAAAACATGAGATAGTCAATAGTCATTAGCAGATAGAGCTGTTTAAAAGCATTGTATGAGTTGATGCATGCAGCACCATCACCATAGTGCCTTTTAAATAAGCCAATTGATTTGTCCTGCTCTTTACCTTCTTTATCTTGATAGTGTTGCATTATAGGAATTCAAGACAGTGGGGAAAATTCACTTTTCACAGAAAAGACTGGGTAAAACGTTAAAATATATAAGAATTTTCATGGTGGTGAGAATCAAGGAAAGATACTTATGAAGTCTTCTTAATCCAATAGATTTGGTTATCTCTTTTTTCATTAATTTGTGTGTGTTCTAGAGGGCAATGTACATGTATGTACACAGCTATTTTTTAAGATGTGTACACTCTTCTAAACTGCCTGACCTTATTGCTCATAGTTATTCTTTCTATATCAGCATGAGTATCACCTAAGGGTACACAGAGTACTACTAGAGAGGAGGCATAAGTCAATATCTTATTAATGGACAATTACATGTTGTCAGGTTTCTCCTTAAGTGACAGTGTACATATACTGGGTCAGTGGATAAGGCTGAAGGGTAGGTCCTGGTCTATGGAAGCAAACTCTTTCCTGTGTCAGACTGAGAGACTTTGAGGGGTATTTTATAATTTCCTGCTTTTATTTGTTTTGTAAATGCAAAATTTTTAAAAGACTTCTAGAGAGACATGCTTCAAGAAATGTTAGTAATAGCAACAAAAAATAATGCAAAGATTATTAGAATGTGTTCTGTGTACATAAATGATACCATCTTTGGGCTAAGTTATTAAAAGAATAATTCCTATTTTAGAATAAAGGTTTGTCAACTTGAATTTTAATAAATGGGAAAAATTACCATCCACAAATATTAGGTTAGATGACTCTCTACCCAACAGACATGAAGAAAATCATTCCCCCATAACCATCAACATTGTATCTTATCATCCTAATAGTATCATTATTATATATGTCAAGCATTCAAGTATTTCTTAGGAGGATGGATGCATACACTGACAAATCAAACAACATTTTCATTGTCTTAAGTGGTGCATCCTCATTTTAAGGCTATCCTCTTTGGTCTGAATTGAAAACACTATTTTTTTTGAAAAGACATATCTGCTTTGGTTTTGCCTAACAGCATTGTTGCTTTTCTAATTGACATGTAAGATCTCCTAATATAGTAAAAATATCTCCTTGTTACCTTTTTTTTTTTAAAAAAAAAAAAAAAAAAAAAAAAAAAAAAAAAAAAAAAAAAAAAAAAAAAAAAAAAAAAAAAAAAAAAAAAAAAAAAAAAAAAAAAAAAAAAAAAAAAAAAAAAAAAAAAAAAAAAAAAAAAAAAAAAAAAAAAAAAAAAAAAAAAAAAGCCTTACCCAAACTGCTGACTTTGGATTTAAAATATAATAATTTCATCATATTTGTAGAGTTTTGAGCTTTATTTTATGGAATAATAAACAGAAATATACATTATAAATGACCATTAGTTTAGGGTTAGGGTTAGGGTTAGGGTTAGGGACAGACAAGAATGTAAACATCCTCTTTTAAATAAATATTGTAATAAACAGTGAAAATTTCAGCTGTCACTGTAGATGGAAGTGTGTAATGCAGTAAAGAATTATCTACCCAAAATTTAGAATGGATGACATTGACTATGCAAACTCTGGGCTAACATCTGATGCTTGAATGGCAGTCCTCATATTGCCTGCAAGCAGAACCCTCTATCTATCTGTCAACATCAATAGTACTGTGCCCTGCTCTAGGGGGAGGGTTTCTGAGAATAGGGATTTTGTTGGTTTCCTGTGAGCCATTTTTCCTCTGTCATCAGCAACTTTCCACTCCACAGAAAATCCTTGACTTAATGCTTTAAATAAAATCTATTAGTAACTGAATAAATATTTATCACTATTCTGAGATACATCTTAATTTAAATAAGTTACATTAATGAAAATCCCCAAATTAAACCCAAAATAATAAGAAAGTAATTATCTTTTATATATAGAGAGAGTTTTTCTATCATAAGAGAGTTTTCTAAATATGAAACTTGGAAAGAAGACATTTTCTGTTTATCTTCAGAAATGGATACATTGCCAATATTGATGTACTTAGCTAATTTATGATTAAGATAATCATCATTAATTTCTGGGATTGGAAGGGCACATTCTCCCACACACACACATAATCTAAGAAAAAGAAGTCTTACAATCCCTAACATTTTTAAATTACATAAGAACATCCTGGCTTTTGCTAAATTGTGCTGGCTGAGAAGAGCTGAAAACAAGGAGTGGACTTATACAGTGTTGTCTGAGCATTCACTGGTGACTGAGGCTCTACATGTGTCCACTAATAATATAAACATATAAATATATATCAAAAATAATCAAAAGATGGATAACATGCATAGCACCGAAAACCTCAAAAGGAGTGTGTTTTATGACTGGAGAATATTTTATTCAACTATCATATAGTCTTACCATATCTGCCATATGAACCACAACAAACATAAGCTGACTTTGTTTATATTCAACATATATGGCTTGTTTTTCTTACTTGATAGCAAGCCTTCATTGGAGACCTTAGATACTTTTTTTAACTTAAAATATATGGCTTAGGCTGATTCACTAAAATATTAATATTGAATTCAGCTGAACTTGACTTCCTGAAAGTTTGAATTTACAGTTCTGCAGAATTGCATGTTGAGATCTTTTCTTGCCCTATAAAAATCTACAGAAATAGAATTCTCTAGAATTCAGGTCATAGGAGTTTGAGAGATGACTCAGAGGTTGAGAGCTCTGTTTGCTCCTCCAGGGGACCTAGGTTCAATTCCCAGCAACCACATGGCAACTTGCAACTATCTGTAATTCTAGGATTCAACACCTACACACAGATATACATGCAGGCAAAACACCAATGCATGTAAAATAAAAATAAATAAATTACATATCTAAAATTCAGATCACTATTGTGGACTACTTGATCAAATTAGAATCTAAATTCAGGCAGGAGCCATTTTAGTCATTTTTGTCAAGAGAAAAAGAGACATTAATTTTATCACTAATGTAATCATTTAAAGTAGGAACTCTTGCTGATATACTATTCACTATTCTTCGTTTCTTTCATTTTCCCTGGGTGTTAACAGTCCACTAAATGTTAAAGAATAATTTGTGCAAGTTATAACCACATATTCTACTTTATTATAAGTAGTTCTATAGTGGTGTTGTTATGAAAAATCTATATTTAAAGTATAAGAATATTGATAATCAATGCATAAAAGCCATATCTCCCCTCCACATGTGCACACACTTTTACCAAAGCACTCTTCAGGGTAGTTGATATATGGTATCGATCTGATGATAGTTCATCACCCTAGCTGGCATCATGAACCTGAGAGAGAAGGGCCTAAATATGAGTCAGAGTAAAGTCTTACGTAATAGCTGACTTTATTCAGAGCATCAGACAATTTATACTCTGAGAGTTAAGAAGAGTCATGTGAGTAAGGTGTTCACAGGGACAAACTGCACATGGCAAAAACATGATTTTTTTCATAGTGGCAAAAAAGTAACAAAGCTGATGTAGACTCACACCTATTCATGACGCTTGGGAGGAGCACAAAAAACACATTCCAGGAACAATTCTGTGTTTGGACGCTACTGAGGTCACAAGACTCTCATCTTATTTGCTCAGAAGAACTCAATTTTCACATGACTTCATCTTGGTACTGCCTTCCTCAATGTCTATATACTGAAGAAAAAAATTGTGGAATATGTGCAAAATGAAATACTAATAAGACAAAGGATGGAATATTCCATTTGTGTTCAAATGAATGGAACTGGGTTATATTATGTTAATTGTAATAAACCAGGCACCAAAAGACAAATACAGCATGATCTCACTTATAGGTGTGAGCTCATTAAATCTGAAAGTAGAATGTTTATTAACAGAAATGGGCAGGAAAGGGGATGTGAGTGTGAGATGGGCAAAGGTTGATCACAAATTTATAGTTAAATAGAAGAAGTAGCTGTATAATGCTCTATACAAAAATACAATACACTGCCTATTTCACAGAAAAAAAAAGATCTTGACCAGTTTTACTGCTATGATAATGATTTAAGATTTGAACAGTATATGAAGTATATATGTAACTACACATGGGATCCCATAAACTCATGCAATTTTAAACATCAATAAAGGAGTGATACTCATGTCCACAAAGCTTCATGTCTTGACCCCCTTGTCACATTCCACTATCTTTTCTGGCCACTGCTCATCAGCATTATACATCTTAAGTGTGATTAATGAATCCTTTCATTCTGCTAATAGCCTGTTTCTTGCATAAAGATAATCTCTCACCTTTGACTGGAGTCTCTGATTAGGTGATGAGTGTTTACAGGCTATTTGGAGGTTCCATGTAATTATATGGACCAAGAGAGCTAATACAGATTCTATAAGTATCTGTGTTTAAAAGAAATTTCCACAGATTTTAGCTTTCACTTAATGCTAATTTTCATTTCTACGTATGTGCATGGGTGTCTGGTTGTTTATGTTGTTTGTTTATATGTGCTTGTATGTTTGTGTGTCTGTTTTTTGTGTTTCTATTTCTTTGTGTTTGATTTTGTGTTTCTGTTTGTGTGTGATTTTATATGTATTTGCCAGTGTTTGTTATGTTTGTATGCTTGTGTGTTTAAATGTCTTTTTCTTGTATTCCTATGTGTTTCTGTTTGTGTTTTGTATGCATGCATTTATGTATTGTATATTATATGTGTTTGTATATGGCTCTTGTACATTTTTATGTTTGTATGCCTGTGTGCATATTTGTTTTGAATGTGTTTATTGTATGTTTTTTTATGTTTCACATGTGGTTATGTGTGTTTATGTCTCTCTACATTTTTGTATATTTATGTTAGTGTCTTATGCTCCAAGTATAATGAGTTCTTCCTGTTGACAAAAAGCATACTTTCTTCTGTATTTCCAATAATCCATACATTTATGATTAATTAATAGCATTTGGTTAATATTTAGAAATTTAAGATGAAAACCCAGGAAAGCTGAGGTAGTAATGCAATTGGTTGATAAATTTACTAGCTATGATCTTGGCTGAAATATGTAGCTGGAACATGAGATTTCTTAACCCACATTAGCTCATAGTGACATCCTCTGAGTCCCTAGGCATGCAGGATGATAGGGTTGTCGTCTCTCAGGTCAGGGGCGTACCTTCACACTCAGACTTGGTGAGGAAAGTCCCAGCCCTCCAAGGCTTCTGATGGAATCCAGGGCAGCACCTGTCACAACTCTCCCCACAGGTGTTGTGCTCACATTCACAGCGTGATTTCTAGCCACAAAAGGAGAGGGGGAGATTTTGAGTGTTGCGTAGAACCACAGAAGGGGAGCTGTCTCTGAAAGATGGATGTAGAATAGGACAAACTTCCAAACTATGCACTGAAATATAAAATTGAAGTCAGCATGTACAGGAAACAGTGGCAGTACCAACATTTATGTACTAGTGTGGTTGGTCTCTGATGTCACTGGAATCACTGGGTTTAGGTTCTGAAGAAAGCAGAGAAGCCCATTTGAAGACTGAATTCTGATTCTCTCATACCTTGAGACTCATTTCTTGGAACATGCCTAATGTAAGCCTTATTTCAAAACACATTAAAAGTTTCAAAAGTGACAAAAGAGGAAGGTTAGTCCATACTGTGAATACAGGTCCTTAGGGAAACAGGAATTCAGCATCTCTGTTATCATGGCTTTGTCTCTGCACCCTGTTCCTAGTCTCTCTTCACAACCTTCCCAGGCCACTTAGGGGCCACTCAATACTTGGGAAACACTGTCCATTGGTGACCCCAACAGATAACATGAAACAAGCCACACTCAAACTAGGCCAGAAAAATTAGTCAAGTTCTCCCATCTCCCTGCAAGATGACATTATTTAAGTAATTAATCAGAAAAAGGAACTTCCTGTATAATATTACCTATAGTGGAGTTTTAGTATAGATCCAAAAAAAAAAAAAAAAAACCTAACAAAAGCAAACAACTGCCC
Organism: Sigmodon hispidus; assembly: GCA_004025045.1. Lineage (NCBI taxonomy): Eukaryota > Metazoa > Chordata > Mammalia > Rodentia > Cricetidae > Sigmodon > Sigmodon hispidus. The sequence goes on from PVIH01000250.1 coordinate 293,862, forward strand.
TAAAAAAAAATCTTGGATGTCCTTACACTCATCTACTTATTTTCCCAATTCAATATATCTCTTCTATATGCTTTACAGTTGATGATTTTGAATTTTGCCAGTTTGTTTATGACAGGGAAAAAGACACATGTTCATTCATCTTCTGGCGGTTATGTTCACCTAATCATTCAGTGTTGTTAATGAAAACTTCCACACAAAGGCTTTCAAGCCTTTTCTGCTTTGGCAGTTTCAACATTTGAATTCTTTCTTCCACCTGACTTCTTGTTATCCCTCCCCCACATTAGCATGTTGTCACAGGGATGCTTATATGCTTACCTCCGTGCACAATTTTCACTGCCTTGCATGATTTTTTTGATTAAAAAATGTTAAACGGCTGGACAGGTAGATTGATGGCAGGCATTCTCACAGAGCTAAATCATGCATCAGGCTGTCATAGCTAGAGAGACTTCAAAACAGATACCACTTTGGAACCTTTATGGGAAAAGAAAACTAATCTGTTTTCTGATGCAGTGACAGTTGGATTCAAAGTCTATCATATTAACTGCCAGCTCCATTTCACCCTGGCAAGGCTTCCTGTTAAAGCATTTAAGTGGGGACCTGACACCCATTCACAGCATTTCCTTTCAGTAAAGCCTCTCTTGAAGCATTTTACAGTGTGGCATTTCATTTTGCCTAAGAGTCCTATAAATATACATACATTTGTTGCCGGATCAAGTGGACAAGCCCGGGCATGACCATAACAGATGCACATCCCGCCAACTGAAATATCCTTGACTGAATAATAATACTGGAAAAAAAAAGCCAGAAAGAGATGTCAGCATTGCCAAATGGGAAGAACAGGAAGAGCAGGGGGGGAAAAAGCACAGGGAAGTAAGTTAAAATTTCACTTTTGCCTTTCGGACTTCCTTAGGTGTATTTTTGTGTTCCTGGGGTGAAGCAACTTCTTATTATATACTCATAGCCCCCGAAAAGAATCCCTTCAATTTATGTCACATGTTCACCTTGGGGATTTCTTTCCCATGACCATTATAATGTTCAGGCTGGAGTACCATTGCCACTAGAGTTTTGACCTTGAGGCTGAAGTTAGTAATTCTTCATAAAGTTGTTTTACAGTTTCTCATAAAACAACCTCTTTAGTTGTGGTCATGAGAAACTGAGTATTTGTGAATCAGAATGTCCTAGTCTCCTTGGTAAATGTGAAATGAACCAATATCTTTAAGGGAAAGTGTTGTGGTAACAATATAATTCTTATCCAGATTCATAAGAAATTTAAAAGGAAAAAGGGTGAAGTAAAAGTTGGATGTGCAGAAAACTTGCTTTTTGTTATGTTAAAATGTTCTTACAACTATTTTCCTATCTGAAATTAACACAAAGCTACAGTCATAGTCATTTTAAACTACCAGCTATTTTTGAAATACTACTTATAATTATAGAGCTGGAATAAATTGAAATTTTAATTAATATGTATAACATTTTATAATCACTAGAGTTTTTTTTACGTTATTATTTAGTATCTAAAATAACCCTCTCAGTGAAAGAAATCTCTCTTATTACAATTATATATAAGAAGTGGTCACTTTAGCAAGAATAACACAAGCATAGATCTGAGCAACCTGACTAAAATTTATTTATTATTCTGTGAATTTTTTTCTACTTTTCTTTTGCTTTAGTTATATACATATAGTATCTTGTAAAATATTTTTTCTATCTTAGGTTATCTGTTATTCTGAGACTTTGAACTAATGGAACATGTTGAGAAATTTAAGTGACTTAAAAAAAAGAACAACAAAAAAGTGTTATCTTTATATAACTTCCCTTCTTAATGATATAGCTACAAATGGAGGTAATTGCTCAGGAAACTGGTGCAGCATTATTATAGATACTTTTAAAATGAAGAAAATATATATATTTTAAGTATAAGCACATATTGCTGTGCTTTGAATAGGAAGATCTGAAATGTAATACACTGCTTTCATATATTTAAATTTGCATGTAGTGTTCATTGAACTTGAGCACTTTCAGAAAACTTATGCATATGTTAACTCAAAGGCTCATGTACAATGCCATCATAAATAATAAATGTGTAACACAACCACCACTCAGCCCTGCAAAAGATGGTTTAAAAAATACAATAATTTTTTTTTACTGATGTTTCCTGATGTACTTGTCAAAGAAGAATAAATTTCACAATATTGTTCAGACTTTCTCATGCTAAAAATAAAATTAAAGGTGTTTTTTTTTCAGTCTATGAAAAATCTAAACAGTGTTAAGAAATAATGATTACTTCTGCATAAGGCAATTGACAATCTGGTGAAATATAATACAAAGTAAAATTGCTTCAAGTTTGGAAGATGAAAGGCACTAGAACATCTACCATATGTTGTGTGGAGATAATTAAAACTTGGTGGTTATTCTGTGATGATAGAGAGGATAAGCTTGGGTAGGTTAAGCAATCAGAAGGTAAAACAGATGGAGAATTTTGAGCAACTGTGACAATCAGCTCACTGTGTCATCAGTAGGTCCAGTGCTGGCAGTGGTCTGATCTTCATATCCTAGGTCTAAGTGTTTTACCCTCAAGTTCAACCTTACCCTACTGTTACCTTACGTATACTTCAGATGTGTGGTAAAGTAATCACTTTGCTGGCATAACTGTGCTTTAGGATAAAAGGCTGAATTGAAACTACTGCAATACTTTGGTTCTGTGGGGACAGACACTGCACAAATTCATGAGAGTATGGAATACATAGGAAGGAATTATGCAGAATCAAAATTAGGAAAAGCAAGCTGGACTGATTATACTTCTCATAACAACCTCACAAATTTCTGTTTGGTACTGAAACACACATACACACACATACACACTCACACACACACACATACACCATTCGCTTTGGTTGTCAAAAATATGTTTAAAAGATGGCTTAGACTTCTGCTTTCTTCTGTTCATTTTATTCATAAAGCAAAAAAAATCAGCTTGTAGAATCATTTTCCCTATGACAAGATTTTTTTCCTTTAATTTTGTGGTTCATGATTCATTAGTGAAGCTAGAATATTTGATGAGGTAGCTTGGTCTTTGGACTAGCAATATTGAAATCTCTTGACCTTTCTAGAATTTCTTAGTCCTGTTCTATACCTACTGAATTAGAATGTGTTTTCCATAAGAACACCAGCTATGTGTATGATAAATATTTAAATGTAATTCTTCCTGTAGGTTAGGGCCAAATGTGTTTCAAAGCCTCTGTACTTTGACAAATAGCAGCTCAGAGCCAATTCTAAGAATACAGATCACCTAAAGTGACAGAAACTAATGCAGTGTTTTAAAAAGATTGTGAGGAAGATATTATGATCCTCATTTTACAAAAGAGAAAATTAAAGTTGAAAAATGTTGAAGGACCTGACAAATTCTATGTATTTAATAAGTCGCAGAGCTTGGATTTGAACAAAGGGGCGTATCCCGGGTTTTAAAGTCTCTCATGATAATGTTCTTACAAATAAAAATAAAAAAGATTTCTGTCTCAACCCTTGACTGACTATTGGAAAGATGGGCATGGTGGCATTTGGGCTTCAATGTCATTTCCACCACTTACTCTCCTTGTGACAATGGGGTCGATTTCTCTGGGGTCTTTGTGAGCAAACATCATCAGATCGGCGTTCAAGGTGCGGATCCGCTGAAATCTCAGGCGAATAAAACGAGCAGAGGTGAATTCCAGGAGTTCAGGTGAGGGATCATCAGCACTTGGTCTCCCATTAATCAAAGAAATGTGAATCTATGTGAAGCAGAAAAAGATGCACAGGGTTAGTTTTCTTCTTGCTTTATCTACATTGCAGTCGCAGGCTTATGTTCACACATGTGGCAAAGTAATGGAGGCACTTTGGTCATTTCAATGAATGTCCATGTAACAATGCTGCTCATCTGTTACATGTCCCATACTCTATATGCTGCACTTATTTCAAATTGTCTCTTATAAGCCATTTCATCATCTTGTATCTCATACCATTCCCAGAAATTAACTATTATATCAATTATATATTTTTTATAAATTAATGTGCTGTAAATTATTTAAGAATCTATTATATAGTAAAAAATAAGAGCACTTGGTAGGAAAATATTAGTCATATCTGAAAACCTAAGACCCTGTCATGGATTAAAAATAATTTTGAACTTGAAATCTTCCTATGACAAATGGGGATATACATTTCAGAGATGATATACAGAGCAAAAGTGATAAATTTTGATGGAAACTAGATGAATCTTGGCTCCCAGACATTTCAATAGATTTGTTTTTGTTATGATTTATTTATTTTTTAGTAATTGATAGGCCAAGAAGACAAAAATTTACACAGGCTATTACATACTATAAGAAAAATGGATTGTCTGAAATTGTATTGCACAGGATGTAATGATTTTTTTTAGCCAAAATAATTTAGCACAGTTGTCATGAAAAGAAATACAGTTTGATCAAACCATTTTCCATGTGTAAACAGAACTTCCCCAAATGCACAGAAAGCTGATGTGCTTTCACTGGACTACCCCAAAAACAGATAATTCCCCATCACACTTTCTTTTTCTGATTAGAAATTCTCTGAGAATTTCTTATAATACATTTTGATCACATTTACTCACTAGTCTCAATTTTTTCAGAGCTTTCCATTCCCTTCCCCACCCAATGAGGTAGATAGGTGGATAGATGATGGATAGATAGATAGAAGATAGATAGATAGATTTTATAACTCTATCAAATACAGTGTGCAGTGACCATTAACTTTTACATGTCTGTCCTTCACCGTAGCATGGTTTACCCACCAGAGACCATATTCCTAAACTAAAATGTCTTGTCCACCCCCAGCAAGTATCAACTACCCATAAAAGAAGAGAGAATCTATGAAGGGCAGAGAAACTGTTGGTTCAAATAAAAAAAAACAAACCTACCAAAATTAAAGTAAGTATGTCCTTAGTCCTTTTAAGAATATTTGTAAACTGGGGACTGGAGAAATGGCTTAGAGGTTAAGAGCATTGGCTGCTCTTTCAGAAATTTTGAGTTCAATTCCAGCAACTACATGGTGCTTTACAACCATCTGTAATGACATCTGGTGCCCTCTCTAGTATTTAGGAAGAATGCTATATACATAATAAATAAATTTTTAAAAAGAAAGATTTTAAATCATAAGGGAAAGAAAGCCAAATAATTTACAATAATTTGAATAAAACAGATGTAAAAACATTACTGAAAAAAACCCACAAATTTAACTGGCTTATCAGCTACTGATAAGACTATCATTTATAGAATGTAACTGTCAACTAAAAGTGCACTGATAAACTATTTTCCAGTTTTTATGTTGACAATGTTCACCAATAATGAAAACACCCTTTGAAAGCAAGACTAGTTTTGTGTGCATCTTACTTTTATGTAAAGCCAGGTGTCACAAACACCCCATACATGAATTGAGGAATGAATACATTTCAAAATGAGAAATGTGCAGGTTTACTGATTTGCAGTTTCTCTTTGCACAAAAAATACAGATATTGTAACATATATGAACTTTATATGTTAGATAAATGAAAACTTCCCATTGTTCATTGCCCATGTGTTGAATGTGATTTGGAGTGTTGATTTAGGCATTGCTGAATTCTTTAGGAGGAAATCAGATTATAAAGGTAGCATTCTCCTGAATGGAATTCATGTCCAAATAAAAAGATGGCTAGAAATCTACCTTTATCTGCACCAAGCAAGAACAGAAGTCCAGAGAATGTAATCCATGAAGAGAGTTCTCACAGTAATAGATGGACACCATGCTGACCTCTGCTCCTAGCCTGCTAGCTTCAGGAGATGTAAAAAATCTAGCTTTCCTCTTTAAAAGCCACACAGAGTAGAAGTCTACCAGCTGGAACTCACAAGGAAATATTTTTTAGCACCTTTTGGGAGAGGGTAAATAAAAGAAAACAATTAGTTCCTGTGTGAGTGGTTCCATAAACTACATACCTACATACTGAACTATGAAGAACAGTTAAAAATACCTGAGTGGTTCCTTTTGTATCCTATATAAATGAAATGTTACTCATGCAATAATTCAGTAAGTTCAAAATTGCAAACATATTGAAATTGAATGGTATGTTTTGAACATACTGCGTACAAATGCAGACATGCCCATGCATGTGCACATGTGACTTTAAATGACAGAAGAACTAAGAGTAAAAGATTTGAATCACATAGAGGAGAGGTCAGTGAAGTCTGTGTTTACCCTGCAGTCTTGACTCAGGTCAGCCTTGGAATCTTCATCTGCTTTTGGAAGACAGTCAGTCATCTGTATTAATTATATTTTCTGACAGGCAAGTCAATAAAATGTATTTCCATCCTGGAATTCTACTTTTAGATAACTCCAGAGAGCATTTTACAAACTGCCAATAAACTACTTCAATCACTGGAGAAATATAGCAAACACTGAGATGAGAAACTGATTTGATGCTACACATAGACACACAGACACAGACACACACACACACATACACACACACACATACACACACACACACACACACACACACACACCAGACTAGGGCAAAATGCTTCATGATTAAAAATAGAAAACATTCCAGAAAATTGAATCAAACTCTGATATCTAGTGTGAATCAATTCACTGAATTGACACATTGGAGGGAAATAGAATGGGTACTCTCCACAAAAATGCTGAATCTCACCACACAGTACATCCTCTACTGCTGAAGATCTGGAACATTTTATACATTTTCTAATAGTGTAGAAGGTTGGCACCTAGTAGGAGATCAAAGAGAGAAATATATTCTAAATTAATCTGTTCATTCTGCTTAAGGAGAAATGAATTAAATGTTCAAAGACAGAGTAGAGAGTCCATGAGGCTGTTAAAACTGGTCTCTCTTGAAGGTTGACATTACCACCCTCAAAAGGTTACTATTCTTCCCACATTTGTTCCTGAGTTTCTTTCCTGATTTCCCACTACTGCCTGATCTCCAAATGGCTTAAAATGAAGAGAAACTTATTGAACATGCTGGACTCTGGTTTCTGAGTATTCTTAACATTTTCTTGATGTTGATGCTATGGTGAACCATGATTTGCTATATACGAATCAATAAATTCCTCATATTTTTAAAGGTGTGCATGTGCTCATTTGGGCTAGTCAGCCACAGGAGAGCACCATGAAATATTCAGCAAAAGAACACTTTTCCTCACAGCTTTGCTGTGTTCATCAAGTTGTTCTGCCAAGAGATCTTGTGATCATAGCTAGTCCCAAGCTGTTTCTGGGAGGAAAAAAAAAAAAAATCCCAGCCAGCTGTTTGCTCATATCACATGCTCTTTTCTACTTTCTTTCTTTCTTCTTCCTTCCTTCCTTCCTTTCTCTCTCTCTCCATTCTTCCTTTCCATCCTTTCTTCCTTTACCCTTTCTCTTTTCCTTCCTCCTTCCTTCTTTTCTTCCTTCTCCCCTCCCTACTTCTTTCTTTCCTTTCTTTTCTAATCTCATCTAAATTAAATTACAGTGGTGAATGCAGTATTTTCTTTGGCACAATAGCATGTAACCACAGGTTTGCAGGATTGTCTGGCATACTTCTGACTTCCTATGGAGTGACAACCGAAGGACATCTATCTTCAAGGAAAATGAAACATGGAGGGCTTTATGACCACCTTTGCCTTGCAAGGCTCTGGGAAGCTCTGGATGTCCAGAGTCTTCCTAATGATTTCTATTACAGACACACTGGTTGGTAGACAGCCATTTATTCTGCCACAAAAATTTATTCTAACTGAAAAGAACTGTGACTATTTATTGACCTTTTAGATTTTGAAACTACTTTTCTCAGAAATGAGTTTTTGTTATAATAGGTTTTGGGGCCAGACTTTCGTAAAAAAAATAAAATTAAGCAACAGCATGTCACGCCCATGGTGACCATGTGGCCTGGTAGTTGAAGGACAGGTCCAGCAGGCTGTGCTACCACCCCAGATGAGGGCAGGTAAAAGGACGGGTTAGGGGATGATGGATGCTGCCAGGTCTTGTGGTGGCAGCTGCTGGCCTCTTTCCTTCCTGTCTGGTCAGGCACAGCTGTGTGTGTGGTAGGGTGGGAGGGGTTTGCCTCTTCCAGCAGATGTCAAAGCCAGGTCAGAGTGGAGAGGGCAGGACAGGATGAGGGCTACCCCAACAGGATCTCATGTAAAATATGGCAGCAACACTTGCTCAGGGCCAAAGGATGGGCTGGGGGTACTTGAGGGCAGCGGCGACATTGTGTACAAAAACGTCCAGTTTCCCATAGCAAAGAGGGCTGTGACCGGATGTTCACGCTTCTCCAGAACAAAGGGGACATCCACCGGCTGCACTGGAAATGGACTTCATTTGTTTTCCTGGTGCTGTCAGTGAGCAGTGGTGTTGCGGCTAGAGGCATCTAGCTCCTGTAGTGCATGGTGTTGGTTGGGATGGACATGGGTGAAGCCATGGAAATGGCCGGGCCACCCAGGGTGAACTGGTTGTTGACTGAATAGTGGGCACTGGAGCCACTGCTGCTTCCTTGGGCACCTGAGGAGCCTTGGACAATGCCAGTGATCATTATGGAGCCCATCCGGGAGTGGGTGTGATTGACAATCCCTGTGTTGGCTAAGGGAATCAGGTTGTTGTGACCCACACTAGAGCCACCGGCAATAACACTGCTCAGGTCATAGGCAGTAGGCATTCCAGCCACAGCCACCCTGCTGCTCAGATTGTAGGTGCTTTGCGTGTTCCACATATTCTCGGAGGGAGATGTGTAATGTGAACCAGGTCAGGGTGATGGGGTCGTGTCTGTGTACCTGAAAAAGGGGTTCTTCAGATCCAACAGGTTACTAGATTTGGAGCCTATCTGGTCCACCTGGGCCACAATACTGATGTCATAGCTCTGTCTTTTGTTGACAATAAGAAAACATGTCCCTGAGAGCATGTCCCTGGCCTAGGCAAATAACGGCGACTGGAAGAGGCACGGGACCTGGTACCAGTGGGTCAGGGGCTCTGTTGGGGCTGTGGATAGCCCTATTATTCTCAAGTTAGGTGTTTTCATGGTATCCCATATTTCCTGAACATTTTGTGTTATGGCTTTTTGGTTTTTGTATTTTCTTTGACTGATGTATCTATTTCCGCTACTAAGTCTTCCACTTCAGAGATTCTCTCTTCCAACTCTTGCATTCTGTTGGTTATGCTGGTGTCTGTAGTTCCAGCTCTTTTTTTCAGGTTTTCTATTTCCATCTTTGCCTCATTTTGTGCCTTTTTTATTGCTTTTATTTCAGTTTTTAGTTCCTGGAATGTTTCTTTCATTTTTTGGTTTACCTTTTCTTGGTTTTCTTTCAAGGATTTGTTCATCTCTTCCAATTTTTTGTTTGTATTTTCTTCTATTTCTTTAAGGGAATTTTTTATATCTTCTTTGAAGGCTTTAATAATCTTCATAAAGTTGTTTTTGGTGTTGTTTCCTTTTGCTTCCTCTTCATTGCTCTGTTCAGGTCTTGTAGTTGTAGAACCACCAGTTTCTTCTGGAGTTGCCTTGTTGTTCTTTATATTATTACACGTAATTTTGTACTGGTGTCTGGCCATGGCTTCAGTGGTTCACAATTAGGCTGCTCCTAGTCAGTTGTGGCAAGATTCAGGAGATTCCTTTTGTTTTCCTACATCTGGCATCAAACTTATCTGAAAACTGCATTGGCTTGATTTTCAAATATACAGCAGCCAATCATTATCTATTACTTCCATTGACAACAACCTGGAAAACATGCTCATCATCCCACATCCAACACTGATGTCTACTCTCTATCCTCCAGAACATGAATCCTAATTCTAAGACATTATAAAGCTCAGTGCAGTGTATGCACTCCAGGCAGGTCTGATTTTCTCATCCCAATATCAAACCTAGATTATGGGGCTTCCTGCCCTTTTGGGGAAAAGAATAGAAGGATGGGGTGGGGGAGGCTGGAGGCAGACTGGGAAAGACTGGGAAGAGGGAAGGACGAGTGAACAGGAGAATACATAGAAAAAAAAGGACCTTTTTGAAAAATAAATAATTTTTTTAAAAAAAGATTATAAAGCTCTGGAGTTCATTTTTAAACTAATGTAATCCCAAGCATAGTGAACAGTCTGTAGCAAAAAAATAAATAAATAAATTTTTGAGTAAATGAAGTTGAAGAAAGTTGTAAATGCTTAGTAAAGTCAACTATTTTTCAATCAAAAAAGTGAATTTCATAGAATTATTGATGAAATTCTATTAATTTAGAATGCTATTTTCATAAAAATACTAAATTAAGAATAATAATCTTTCCTATTCTTTTAATTTAGAGCATTTTAGTTTAAATTTATTTAAATAATTTTAAGTATTAACTCTGGCCTATTATTTACATTTATTATAGTTTACTGAGCATATTAATATGACTTTAATATAAGTCAGTTTTATTGCACCTAGGTTTACTTATGATATACTGATTTTTATCTGAGATGAATATATAAATGTTGTTTGGGAAAGATATGATATCGCATTTAAACTTAGAAACTATTAACTCAGATTAACCAGAAAACAAACCTTACCCATTAGTTAGTCCCATCTATTTAATAAATCAATCAGAAATTATTAAGTATGTCATCTGGAAAGGAGCAATTTCTGTAAAGAATATTAATGGACTCTGCTTGTAAGCATGCAGATGTCCTTTCATGAGCTCCAATACTTCTTTTAGCCAAAATTGAAAATATTTTTTTGGTAGCATACATCATACTACTTTGATCTAGAGGGCCTTTGATAACAAAGACACTTCATTAGATATTCACAAACCCAACTGGAAGAGCTACTCATACCTAGTTGAAGATTTTAGAGTTGATGTGAAAGTGATGCTTTAAAGATGAGATGTCAAAGACTGTGTGTAGCTCTAACTTCTTTAAACAACCTATTCCAAAACAGCCTATTCAGATGTTATCATAGTGAACTGTTGATCAAATATGACTCCATCACTGACAATTCTATGCTTGAGTTTCCCCTTTCTTTTTTTTCTCTTTCTTTTATCTTTGCTATTGCATACCAGGTATTTTGTTCCCGACACATACTTTGTTTCAATTGTCCTAAAACTGGCATTGTTTTTCTTCTGTTCTTTTGAGTTATAATTCTTGCATTTGTCTTTCTTGGATGAAAGCTTTGCTCGCCATGAAATATTTAAACAAATTCTTTACTGTCAAATCGCTTGTCATTAATAAATTGAAACATAATAGGAAAATCAGTTATCTTCACAGAATATTTGTCATCTTTTCTTTTTAGTTCTCTGATCTTCTAGTGTAAATCAAATCCTGGGCCCAAAGGTTTGCATGGTTTATCAGCCAGTTTAAGAAAAGAACCCTTTGCTTCTCATTTTGCAATAGAGTCAGATGAGACTCTTATATTTTTTTCTTTCTCACATGAAAAAACAGTTTTCATGGGACAGTGGAACACACAAAAGGTCTAAATTTTAATCGAGCACAAAAACAAAATCCAAGTTTCAGCTGTTTTAAGGAAACCAGTTTTCTCAAAGTATCAATTGTTGGAATGGTCTTGTTTTAGAATATATCTGCTGTTCTTCCTGCACTCAAGAGCACCAAGTAATCCAGCAAATCATTTATTTTTAAGTCCTAGTTAAACATGAGGCTTGATCAATTTCATCTGAAACATGCCCTGATGGGTAACCTGTAATCCATCAAAATTACATGAAGAAGGATATGACTCCCACTAGTCATGCTGTTAGAAAAACACTGACCACTAAGTGTCTTAAATTTTCAAAAGAAAAAAAAAATCATTGCTAAACGTGCACTTCACCCCTTTCTTTAATTTCTAACTCTGAAAGGCCTTTAAAATATAGTTATTCCTTTTATATCATGTATTCTCAAAGACTTTTATGTAATAAAATGGTTACCTAAGTTGAAAATATTTTATTTATCATTGTGTTTTTCTTTTGCAGTTCTGTAATATTTGTATAGATAAAAGAAGACTTGTCAAAATAGGTTTTCTTAATCTCTTTGGGGAGATTCTCATTTACATTTTATCAAATGCAAATGTCATTGCTAAATCTTTGTGCTGTCAAGCCGAGACTATAGAGGGATACAGTCATCATGTGATCTCCACTGCCAGGAAGAAACTCAAGTAGGGTAGCTCTGGAGCCAGCCACGAGGGAGAGGGAAAACACCAGAAGGAAACTCTCTCACTCTCCTCAGACATTTGCATTGCTCCATATTTTGCTCTGGGTGTGTCTCAAATAGAGATAGCCTAAGAAAATAGACTCATTATTCATCTATTCCACTCCCTTGAGTAGACTTCACATGTAGAAAGAGCATCAGTTATTATTGTGTAGTAACTAGATATCAAAAAACATTACTCATGAAAACAAAGATATTAACTGATGCAATATTAACCCTGCTAATGCTTGGGGGGGTTACCCTTTTTGAAGGAAAAAAAAACCAGTGAATTTTAAGCAATTATGCCCAAGTATAGTTGAAGTGTGTTCTAATTCTATTCCAACTTGGTTCACTATTCATTTCAGCCCATTATTAAACTATCCCACAGATCAGCAAGTCAATAGACACACATTCAATAAATATCATCTGTTCATGTAGAAGCAACTAGATGATTTATATTGAAAGGAAATTGTTGTTGATGAGTTTGTCCATTTGTTTGTTCCCCATATTATCACCAGATATACTTCCATGTAGTTCTGAATATGACAGCCTCAATATACTATTTCCATTTTCTATCATGGCTCACCCATAATACTTCAGGTTCTTTTTTAAGTTTCTGTTTTTTTTCTTAATTAATATGCATAGGATTTGCCCTTCCAGTTGTATCTGATAAGGAATGTATGGTGTAGAATTATTATTATGCTCAAGTCCTGCTTAGACACCACCAAACCAGACTAAGAACAGATATCCTGAGAGGTGACCAGCTTGAGGTAGAATAGAACATGGAAGATCACTAAGATGGGGGTTAGTTCCATACCCAGTAATCAATTCAACCCCAAATAACATTAATACAGATTCTTGTTTATAAAAGCAAACTTTTGAGAAAATTAGAACCATAACTCCCTATTTCTTGGAGTTGAGGAATAAAACATTCAGAAATAAAGCATTTCTTATTAATCTCAAAATAAATAAAATTTGTGGTGAAAATTGTGTTACATAAGCATTTCATCAAGTGAGAACAAATAGTGGTACACAAGACAATTTATATTTTGTGAATATTCTCTAAGGTGGAAAATATTAAAACTTTAAGCTATAGGTAGATAAAAATGTTCATACTCAAAATAAAGAATGTGAAATTTATATGGTCTTCTTCAATATGGAGATGTGAATAAGATTAAGTCTCAGACACAATGAGAATGTTCTCTGACCTACATTGGTAGCACAGAACAATTGGTACCCTTAGAAGTCATATAACAACACAAAGGAACACTGAAGCAACATTTTCCTGTTTTGTTTTCAGTCCCTGAGTGGGAACACTTGTTTAAAATTAAAATAAAATCTTGGAACAGACAGTGCAAGTACTGTGCCAGATCCTGTGTCATTCCATTGGAATAAAGCCTGCGTATGTGTTTGAAGGAGAAATTCAGTCTCTTTTCAGTCTCAGTCTTGGATTCAAAGCCTTTTCAGGAAGGAAGTATATTCAGACCTCACAAGTGGGCAAATGAAAATCAGTATGAATACCTTGATTTGATGTAGCATTTTGTAATGATCATCGAGAATCTCGACAGATTTAAGATCCCAAAAAGATACTTCTAAAAAGAGAAAGATGTAAGAGACTTAAGAATAAAAATAAAAGGCAATATTGATGTTTGGAGAAGAGTTTAAATATAGCTCCAAATGTTAAACATGTTCCTTAGACTCACCATTTTCCTAAAACCATTGGAACTTTGTAAAGTAGAGTTACAACCCCACCCTGACACTTGCTTGTCCCTTGTTTGAACATAATTCTTTTCTTTTTCTTATTTTCATTTTCACATCATTAACTTAGGGTAATTTCTTAATAATTTATTTTTTCGTTCAACTCCTTTCATTATTTATTTATTCTAGCTGTTTAGAAATTTCCTCTCAGCTAACCTCTTTATCTTAAAGGAAGGCCTGTTAAAACACAAAATGTTAAAAGGAAGGTAAAACAATGGGCTTCTCTAAGGGGATGTAAAACATTTCATCCTGAAGGAAAGCTCATTGAGCTCAAACAATTCAATAACTTCAGGAAGTCCCTGAAACTGATAAGATTCACAGGCCTTTCTGTCCCAGAGTGTCTATAGCTGGAAGGACTACAAAAATATCCTCTCAGACAAACAGAGCTACCAAGAGACTCAGAGCAGCTGAGCAGCACAGAAGAAATAGAGACAAGCAAAATTGCCAATAAGAAGCAGAGAGCAGCTTAAGTGCCTGGAAGAGGCTCAGACTAACTGAGCTACTTGAAAAGATACTCGCCCACAGTTGAACATCTTCAGGCTATATATTATGCTCCAGATTTCCAGCTTTCATAAGTTGTCACCCATCCTAGGGTAGGTTTTTTGTAATACAGCTGTTATTGAGAAATTTTTCCTCTTTTAAGTAATCCTTGTATTGCTACAAGTAACTTCAATAACCCTCATTGGTTTACCACCTGGACATTAGTTGTGTGTTTTTATCTAATCTGTATTTATGTACTCCTCCAAGTAATCCTAATAAGCCTCATTGGTTCACCACCCTGACATTAGTGGTATGTTTTACTTCGGTCTTTATTCCTGTATTCTTCCAAGTAACTCCAATACACCTCCATTGGTTTACCACCCGGACATGACTTTGGTCTCTTTTTGGTTCCCTATGAGAATGTTGATATTTGTTCACATCTCCCCAGGAATAGTAAGACACACACACACTTGCCCTACCTGTGTTTTCATTATAAGAGAAAAACTGTTTATCAGTTGGTTAAATTTCTGTGCTATGTTTGAAATGTCACACATTCCATTTCTCTACATAGGGATCCAGACCATCTTTATAGGAGAAAATACTGGTTTTTATCTCTCCTGTTTCATATTTTTTGATTGCATAGAAAAACTGTATGTGACATAGTATTCCCATGACTGTTGAGTGTTTTAGTAGACTTGAGAATCAGACTCATGTGATAAGGTACAAATGATGGCCATCCTTTTCTAACATGGGCTGCTTCTCTGTGTGGCAAATACTCTGTCTAGCTGTACACACATGTTTGGTGTGGGATGTTTATCCATATGCTATGAATATGTTTATTATCATTGATTAATAAAGAAACTGTTTTGGCCTATGGCAAGGCAGCTTAGATACATGTGGGAAATACAAACAGAGATAAAGAAGAAAGATAGGTCCTGAGAGATGGTCCAGCCACCCAAGAAGCAAGATATGAAAATACCAGTCAGCCACTAGTCACATGGCAAGACAAAGATTAATATAAATGTGCTGAGTTAAGTTATAAGTAGTTGGTAACAGGTGTGAATGATAGGCTAAACAGTTTGTATAAGCCTTTGTTTGATTATTTGGGACTAAGCATCTGCAGAACTGCGGGTCTAGACCTTGGGACTATGCCAGACCAGAAACTTCTCACTACACATGTTCAGAAAGTGTAATTGTTAATATCACAGTAATTGGAGACATTCTGTCCCATGTGTGGCTTTGCTACTTACTAGCATATCTAATTTTTTAATTGTCTATGTCTGTTTCCTTTTCATGAAAGGTAAATAATAATAATACCTTAAACTTCTCTTGTGCAGACTAAAAGAAATTCATGTGTAATTGTTAGAAAAGTGATTAGCTCAAAGGGAAATTCTGCAGTTACTTCTTTATTGGGGTTAAGAAAAAAATGAAATGACTATGCATTACACAGTATTCACCCCTTTCATCCCAAATATCTATTGCTGATCTCTATTGCCTCATATATGAGTGACAGTCACAAACTTTCCACCAACTATGAAGAAGCAATTGTAAGGTAAGATGCTTGGATGCCAATGGAAGAACAAGCATGAAGCTTAGCAAACACATCTTTGTGTCTTTTTTATCCATATACTGTTTCTACACAACCAATTATGGAAATAAGGACAAGAAGATTTCTAACATCAAGCTGTCCAGGTCTGTTCTGAAATTATTGCCCTGGGGATGGCCTGTGTTCTCGTCCCTTGACAAGATGGTTTCATCAGCTGAGATCAGAGGAGATGACCATGTACCAACACAAAAGCTTCAGCAGGAAGAGGCTGAAGAATGACTAACATCTGGGCAGGAACTTATAAAAGGAAAAAGATGAAAAGGGAAAGAATATGATGTAACAAGGGGCCCTCCATAAATCTTATTTCAGACTTGAAAGGTGTCTAGGCTGTTATATTTCTGGCTTATTACTGGGATGGACACAGATGGCTAGATTTTCTAAATAATGAGGTTTTATAAAAGCGTTTCACAAAGAAGTTTGAACTTAATTTTGTATACTTTATAGAATGAATGCCAACCATTATGATACCTGTCATTGTCGCCCCAAATTGACACTCCTCCTGTAAGTCTGTGCAGCATGGATCCTAATCATTTATTTACTAAGCTTGGAGGCTGTTGGCTTGTTGCACTCTGACATCTGTAAGGCTCCAGCAGACCTTGAGTCCTTTCAAAGAAACAGAGTGCACATAGGGACTTTGCCTCCCACACAAGCAGAAGATGAAGTTTTCTGCCGATTTATCAAGTACACAGTGTTCTTGTTCCTTTTCTGGCCTCTAACTAATAATTGACCACAGGAAGCAACTGGGCCATGCCCTCAAAGAAGCTCAGAAACAGTTCATGTTGCTGGTTAGCTAGTAGGGGGTAGGAAAGGCTGAAACTTGGGGCTTTATTTTCTTCAAGGACCCGTGCAGAATTATAAATAGTTTGAAACATTAAAACTTGTGGGGAAAAAATGAATAAGCAGCTGATTGGAGGTCATTGATCATTTTTTTTGTAAGTAATTCATCTAAAAGAGACATTGTTACACAACATTTCTTTTCTCTTTCCTCTTGATAAACACAGTGTGAATCAAAGGTAAAGGGAATAAAGGATTTAATCAATCATCCAGGGGCCAGGGCAGAATTGCTTTCTCGTATACATTTGCTGCCAAGTTCACAGTCTCAGGTTTGTTTTCAATTATTTGTAATATGTTTTCCCAGAAGAATTTATAATAGGTTGTTTAGGCATTGTTCCCTTTTCTATTAATGACCAAAACACAACTGATTCTCCTCAGCCCAAAGCAAGGCGGGTAAATTAGGAAATTGTTATGGATGTTGCTGTTGGTTTTGGGAAGATTTGTGTTTGTTTGTTTTTATTCTAAACTTGCTCCAGTGAAAGCAGGGAGAGGATTATCTTCTTGCTTTTCCTCCTTTGTTCTATTATTATCTTACTTCTGAGATAAGAAGCTGATGATCACAATGCTCAGGAAAATGAAAGGAAGATCTTGTGTCCAGGTTAGGGGATGGGGCTCTCTCCATGATAATACCTTTAAACTTGCTCCTAAAGGAGTCAACTGTAAGCCTGTGAATATTTACTGCCTAAATGTAATGTCTCTAATACTAAAATATCACCTTTGGCTGCTCCCTGGTAACTTCTGCCCTAGGTTTTCATGCCCCCCACCAGCAGCATGACAGCATCCTCAGGCTGACTCAGGTACAAGGATGTGAAGGAACGAAGACCCAGACTCAAAAGGAGGAGGATTTGTTTCTTGTTAGTTAGCTAAGTATGGCAACTCTTGATGTGAGATGTGTGATGTCTTTATGTATGCTGCGAATATCATTGGTTAATAAAGGGACTGTTTCGGCCTATGGCAGGGCATCTTAGAAGCAGGCAGGAAATCTGAGCACAGATAACAGGGAAGGAGGGCAGAATCAGGAGAGACATGATCCGCCACCCAAGAAGCAAGATGTAAAACAATAGGTAAGCCATGGGCCATGTGGCAAGACGAATTAATGGACATGAGTTGAGTAAGATGCAAGAGCTATTCAGCAAAATGCCTAAGCCATAGTCTAAGCAGCATGTAATTAATGTAAGTGTCTGATTCATTTTAAGGGGCTAAGCAACAGCAGGAGGATTCAGACCTTGGGATTAGGCTGAGCCAGACATTCTTACTACAATCTCTCAAAACTGTTCATAGCAGACAGTGGCTGATATACCTGTGGAAACATGATATCTTCTCTCCTCCTCTTCCAAACATTTCACTATGTCCTATAGGTCTAAAGATCACAGACGGTCATTCTATGATTTATGTCTTTTTCTACAGTGAAACTGAAAGCACCCCTTGGGAGCCAGCTTTAAAAAATAAACTCAGGCCTCTGACAGTGCCAGCATTGGCTAGATTTTCTCTATAAGATTTCTGAAAATCTGATCACCAATTAGGACCTTCTTTCCATTCCTGAAAATTCATTTACATTTCTGTATCTAGCCCTGATTAGGCCCTTCGATCACAATATTATACAATCTTTTTATGCTCTGGTTATATACTTCTGCCAAAGTAACCCTCTGACCCAAATATTGTCTTTATATATGTTTCAAGTTCCTTAATTTCATCTTTAAATATTCAACTTTAAAAATAAAATGTAACTTAATTTTTATTTCTCAAAGAATGCAGCATTTTTTTTCACTTGGCTGTATTCTCCCATATTTACATATCCCTTTCAGAATGTGAAATGACATGGTTACACCAATGATGAGGGAAAGATGATTCTCTTACATTACAGATGGCCTATAGTTTGTAGGGAAGTCCACATAAACCATCCCAAAGCCCACCCACTTCTTTGTGAGGTAAAAACACAAATATGATGTATGTCATCAAACTGAAAAACAATTTTAAGATAAGTACTCTAGAATTTGTCAATTGAGTGTTGCTCATTTCAAATAATTATTTGAAGTGATTCTAAAAAAAATTCTGACTTATCTCAAGTTATTTTAATGTCATCATATTTTTCTTTAGTTGTGAAATGACAAAATAGTTCAAGCACAAAAGGAAATAGGACATAAATATAAAAGGTCAGGTCAAAACTCAAGCTGAAATTGGAGGAAGGTTCATGGAGCCTTCCTTATTTACCCCATTACTCACAATTCCAGGGGACAGTTGAGCTACAGGATTTTTCAATATTATCAGACAAATATTGCAAAACGCTGAATGTTTAGAAAAAGGATTGGTAAACAAATACCATTTACTCAAAAAACTTTTTCCTCTTAGCAGTCACTGTCTCTTTGACTTTAGCTTACTCTCAATTACCTGTGCTCAACCATGGACCAAGTAAATTACATTTGTATTAATTCTTTAAAGACAGGCAGACCTTTTCATAATAGACATTTGCATACTGTTAGAGGGCATTGCTATAAGTTAATTATCATTAATCTCTCCTCGTCCCTAATTTACCAATAGATATTATTTCAGAACTGGGTGCAAGAGGATGTACAGATGATTTGGATAGTTGGGTTCTATGTTTGGCTTTAAGTGGCTTCTAAAGGTACAGGAGCAATACATAGCCTATTTAACCACATAGACTTCTCTGAAGCTCCACATATTATATTTAAATTACATTTTATGTTATAAATTCTTATAAGCTTGCTACTTCTGTTTTGAGCCATTTTTCATTAAGGGATATTCAAAGACACCTAGGAGCTACTTTTCATACCATAAAAATCAAAGAGGTTAATGCAAATTTTGACACACAATCTTTTAATGTAAGTTACCATTTTTATAAAGCAACAAGTTTTATTTTGTATGTGGCTGGCTAGGTTATATTAATAACCTTTGCTTTTTATTTTTAACTCTGAGAACTGAAGAACAAGTCTCACATAGGTGCATAGGTGGATCACCTGTCTTGTCCTCCCAGATTGAAGAAAAGGCAATATTTGCTTCCAAGAGAACAGCTATTTGACAAATTTATATGCTAATTCTTTTCACTTCTATGACACTAAATATCCAGAAGGTAGTGAACACCAATAAAAATCTACATCATTCACTTTGATCCATATGGTTGGCATCATATATGACAACTCTTTAACTTAAAAATAAGTGTTTTATAAGTTTGGCTCATCATGAAAAAAATGTAAAGTAATAAATACTTCATTGTCTCAGTATATACAATTCTACCTGAAAGGCTTTCTAAACACTGTAATAAATTAACTTAAAAACAACTGTCTCTTGATGTTTATAAGTACAAACAAAAGCCAAAATTAAAAACTAGCTATGAATATCCAGTGCTAAAAGAGACTGTTGGACAGTAAGTTTATGCCTAATAGTCAAATTCTTTATATATTTGAACTCTGAGTTTATTCTTCAAATATTCCATGCTACTTTGATATATTCTTAATGCATGTGAGCTCTGACAGATAACTTAGACAATTAGTGCTGAATTATAAATAGCATATACTAACTTGTTTTTGTTTACTGTGGACCAAGGTTGGTTGTATCTTTCTTTATGGATCTGGAGTCCTTTTCTCTTTATACAGGCTTCTTGAGCAACACTTTCATGTTCCTGTATATCTAATGGTATTAAAAAATTGATCATCACTTGTGCATAAATCATGCCAAAAGTCAAGCATGTTTTTCTTAGAAAAGTATTTCACACCCTCCAACACAGAGGCTCGGGAACACCTGCAAAGTTCTTGTGAGAAAATTCACCCTTATCACTAGGTTTTGAATTTTAAGATTGTTGTTTCTGTATGACTTATAAAGGATGACACCCCGTCTCAGGGTTTGAACACTGTCTTTATAAACGTATTAGGCAATGTCAGTGTCCTGTTTTCAGTCCCCTGAACTTTGCTGATAAGCACTTTTTACCTCTTCCAGATCACTGTATAGTGTTCATTCACTCTCAACATGATGCTGCATAGATCCTTTCCATCTAACAAATCACACTGAACTCCTGTGCTCCTTTATCAGAAGTCCCTGAACTCCCAGCCTCCCCAACTGCTTTGAGAGTAATCCAGTCTTTTCAGTTGTACAAGCCAAACTCAGGGACTCATCCTTTGGGCTTCTCAACAATGTCTCCTTACACCTCACGGGAAAGCCATCAGCACATTCTTTTGACAGATTCAATTAGTCAGGAAGTACTATTGGCTCTCCTCTCAAGGTATCTGTTCTACTCAGCCATTTCTTCCACCCTCAGTGTTGCCACTGCACTCTAAGCTACTAGCATCTCCCCTCTGAACTGCTGCCAGAGGCTCCTGTTTCCGGCTTCCACCTCTCCTTCCTGGCTCCAGTGTCCAGCCAGAACAGCTGGAGCAAGAAGCGAGGGGGAGAGAGTGCGGGAATGAATGTTTATTTACTCAAAGTTGTTTTTATTAGTGTTGAACATGACCTGAGTTTGGGTGGTGTTGCTGGCTGCAAAACTGTCCTACATATGTCAAATTGGTGAACAAAATAATGGGTAAAGTACATTTTCAAAAGCCTTTTGAAAAATAGTGAAAGGACTGTGAAGAGACTGAGATTTGACCCTCTTTGCAAAAATAGAGTTAACTGGTACAGTTTTGTGGAGTCTGGGAGAACATATGCAAACCCTAAATCTGGAAATAAAATCATTAATACCCAAGTCAGGGAAGCAGGGGAACATATGCCACGTCAGTTCTCCAGGCTGCACATTCCAGAGAAAAGTAGAGACAGGGCCAGTTGTGTCTGACCTCACTGTGAGCAACAGGAGATGAATTCTGACTCTCAGGTCTGACTCAATCTTGCATGGGCTGCCTGGTGCTTAGCCCTCCCTCTGAGTGGAGACTCGCTTTCTTCCCAAGTTTATCTGCCCTTTGTCTGTAAGAAATGTTGTCTATTCCTTCCAAGGTTCTCCTCTATAAACATCTACCAAAATATTGTCTGGATAAAAGATGATTCACTTTGGTTTCAAAACTCATAACCAGTTTGCCAAGGTTTCTAAGTTCAAGCATAAGATTTTAGAGCTCAACTATTAGACAAAATTCTCTGCCTCACAAAAATACTGCATGAATGTCATGGCTTCCTGTGGTAGTAATATGTTTTTATATCAGGCATTTATATTTGTCTTTTTAGAAATAAAACACTTTATGGTGTGTTAACAAAAAAGTGTAGTGAATACCCAATTATAAATACACTGTTACTTATGCACTGAAGCTATTCAAGAATCATCTGTACCATAAACATGCCCATAGCTGCCCAAACTTTCTTTTCACCTTCCTTATTAATATTTTATGATATAAAATGTGTCCTAAGATCTACTGTGTTAGCTAACGTTTTAATGCACATGGAAGTAGTTAGCGCCAAGTACGCCATGCTGAGTAGATCTCCACATTCATCTTAGGAATCTTCCTAGCCTTCTTACATAAACCCCAGGAGCCACCACTCTGCTCTCTGCTTCCATGAATTTTGACTTTTAAACTCCACATATAAGGGGGAAGCTACACTGCTTGTTCTGCTCTGTCTGGTTTTTTTCTTTTCAATGTCTTCTAGTTTCAAGCACTTTATGTCTCACTGATTTTTTTTTCTTTTTAAATACTGAACAGTATTCTACTGGAGGTGGTATATATCATATTTTCCTATTCATCCACAGATAAGTGAATTGTTTCTGTGTTTTGGCTACTATGACTAATTTCACAAAGAATGCTGGAGTCTAGCTCTCACACTGAAATGCTAATTTTGTTTTCTTAGAAGTAGAATTTTAAATTTTCAGAAAAATCTCTCTTATTAGATGCTCCGGTTTATATGCTGCCTATAATTTAAAGTCTTATTTAATTCTCAGGATTATGATGGTATTACTATGCTCTCTATTTTTGCAGGTGAGAAAAAGTTAGAAGATGGTAGAATTTAGCCAAGAACAAGAAGAAATGGGCAACTGTTCAGCAATGTGTGCCCAGCAACCTGGGCATGACTCTGTTCTCATTAACTCACAAGTCGCAAGCATTACGCCTAAGGTATAAAACTTCATGTATTGTCTTGATTTCTGTTGTTCTGTCTGACAACAGAGTCTCACATAGACTTGCAGAGCTGTGAAATGCAGACAAGCACTCATCCTTCTACAGGCACTTTTCCCTGATACTTATTTTAACCACAGTGTGATGAATACTGCATTCGTAAGGTTGTTTATGACTAGGCACATAAATGGGAAAAATGTCTATGCAAGTGCTCACCCACATGGAAACAATGGCCTATAAGAAATAGGTTTTTGTTTGTTTGTTTGTTTGTTTGTTGATTAACTAAGATTTTTGAAAACTGTGCCATAAATGTGCTTAGAGAAATGTTTTTTTTATATTGGTTAATTTATAAATTGCTAGCTCATATTATCAAAGATTACCTCAGAGTTTAGCTTAAATTTTTCATAGTACATTTACATACATACAAACTGATCATATTGGGAAATGTCTAAGTCTGCCTAAGCATTTTAAGGAAGGAGTAAAGTAATCTTTAGTGATCTCTCTCCCACATAATTCTGCAATGAACACCCTGATAATGAATAACAATCACCAATTTCAGCTTCCCATGTGGTTTAAGTAACCAATCAAAAAATAGGATTCCTTCTGTTTTCTGCAGCTGAACTGGTGACCCTAGAAAGTATTTGAGAGTTTAGGCCTTTTTAAAATCCTCAATTCCTCAATGCCTCATAAATTGATCACAGTTCATTTTAATTTTCTGTTTCTATTTGACACTGTTTTGTAATTGGGTTGTATTGCAGCCTTTTCCAGAATTGTTAAGAGTCCATTAGTATAATGAATTTCTTAAGAATCACACGTGTATATATGACAAGAAAGCAGAAATGGAATTGTCTAGTAGAACAAAGGAACTGATGAGAGGGAACAAGACTGGGTGAAAATGCTAAATACATATTATTTTTTGTATATATTTTACATATACATTAATTATATATGTGTCTGAAACTATAAAAATAAAGTTACAACAGCTACAAATTCTCTCTATCTTATTCTTTCTCTCTCTCTCTCTCTTATGAACACACACACCTCAACTGACAAAGTATAATCTAGACTCTTACTATCAAAATGATTTTCCTTTTCCAAGTCACATGCATCCTGATTCTACTAACCTCTCCTGCTACTTCTGGCTTTAGTTCCGGTTTCCGGAACTAGGTTGCATGTGTGAAGTGAAGTATGGAGATATCTTCATTGTAATAGACACCTCACTAAAATAATGGAGATGCAATGGCAAGTATTACTAGTACTGAAAATTGAATGTGCTGATATCTAGTTTCCTGAGTTCTTTATGTATTTTGGAGATCAGCCCTCTGTTGGGTATATGTGTAGGGGGGCATTTTCCCATTCTGTAGGCTGCCATTAAGTCCTATTGGCAGTGTCTTTTGCCTTAAAAAACATTTTCAATGCCATGAGGTCCTTTTTATTGATTGCAATCTTAGTGTTTTTCCTATTGGTGTTCTATTCACAAAGTTGTCTTCTGTACCAATGTGATGAAAATTATTTCCCACTCTCTCCTCTGGCAAGTTCAGTGTATCTGGATTTATGTTGAGGTCTTTGGTCCACTGAGGGAGGGTGAGGATGAGAACATAAACAATCAGGTCGGTTGGAAAAGGAAGAGTACTGAAAGAGATTACTGGAAAGGGGAAGGTATTCGAGGGTCAGGTGAAAACCTGGCATAAGGGAATTTCTCAGAAATCTACAGGGATGACTCCAGCTAATACTCCTAGCAATAGGATGGCAAGAACTGGCCATCACCTGTGACCATATTGTTGCCTAGCCCAATTGTCAACAGAGAGGGTTCATTCATCAGGTGATAGAGATAGATGCAGACCCAGAGCCAAACACCAGGCAGAGTTCTGGAAATTCTGCAAAAGATGGGGGAAAATGATTGTAGGAGCCAAAGGGTTCAAGGTCACCATAAGAAAACTCATAGAATCAACTAGCCTCATACGAAGTCACAGAGACTGAACAGACAAGTAGGGAGACTGCATGGGACTGACCTACGCCCCCTACATATATGTTACAATTGTGTATTTTTTGTCTTCTTGTGGGACTCCTAACAATGGGAACAGAGCTGTCTCTTTTACTGGTTTGAGGACCCTACTTCTCATACTGGGTAGTCTTGCCCAGCCTCAATACATGGGGAAGTCCTTAGTTTTACTGTAACTTGATATGCCATACTTTATTGATGCTAATGGGAGACCTGCTCTGTCCTAAGCAGAAACCCAAGAGGAGTATATTAGACATGGTAACTGTGCCCAGAATATAGTGTGTGTGTGTGTGTGTATCTATAAAAAAATTATACATGCATCAGAATGAACTATGCTAAATTAAAGTATCCATGTCAAACCAAAATTTAGTGATAAACAACACCAGAAGGCTCATAAAGACTCCAAAGTATTATTATCAAAGACATTGGTATTCTCAAAGAAATTTTTCAAAAAATGTGTTTCTTGTTGAACTTTGAAATCTTTCAATTTTAGAAAGCTGAGCAGACAAACATCTCAAAACAGAGCAAGTATAATGAGGGTGATTCATTTGTTGTTACAAGTTCTCTGTAAATAATTATTTCTAGAAATACATCCTAAGCCCACCATCAGTGAGGGACATTTAGGAGGGAGGTCTCTGACTTCTCAGCAGGAGCCTCTAGGCTAAAACTCATTCCCACCCACTATGAGCACACCACAGAGCTCTGAACAATTTAGCTTTATACACTGTTAATCATTTCAATACTCACAAAGCTGCCTTGCAAAGCCTAGCTGAAAGGGCAAACTGATTTAAGTGGGTTAGAAGTGTCTTTTCCATTTAATTAAAGGCAACAAAGGAGTGTTCAGAAGAGACATTAGATGGTCTAGACTTTCCACAGTAATCATCCAATATTTCCCTCTTTCTTTTGCCTCAAAGGCAACAGCAGAAGATAGTCCAGATCTGAGATGGCTAAAGTCCTGGAAGACTTTACAACCCACTGTGAACAGACATACTGAAGAGTCACAGCATGACTGTGTGAGAAAGAACAAATGAGCCTTTCAACTAAGCAGGACCAGGCATAACCATTGCATCATGAAAGAGAAAGAACTGGCTTCTCCAGCCTGGACATCACACTCAGACTCCAGATGTTTAAGTTATCCCAATGGTTGTCCTTTGGTATAGATCCTAGAACAGTTCTACTTTTCTTTATTTGTTTAAATCTAAACTCTTTGACTCATTCCTGTTTTTTAATTTATAAGACAACTATACATTTCTGCTCAGCCTGATCCTCAGAAGGACCCTACAAATTCAATTTTTTTATGTCAAAAGTGTCAACTTTTATGACTAACTACAGCTTTTATGAGTAACCCCATGCCAGTAGAACAAAGTTCTTTTGTTTGATCTTATTCCATTTTGACTTTTTAAAAATAGATGATAAACTTTTAAAAATGACACAAATGTTTACATCATGATTTTTTTCATTGTTTCCAAAAAAGCCCAAAACCTTTAAACCTCTATTTTCCATCTTGGTTTATTATACTGGTGATTCTAATACAAATGACATTTAGATATTTGAATCATTTTTACACTTGATCTTT
Organism: Sigmodon hispidus; assembly: GCA_004025045.1. Taxonomy (NCBI): domain Eukaryota; kingdom Metazoa; phylum Chordata; class Mammalia; order Rodentia; family Cricetidae; genus Sigmodon; species Sigmodon hispidus. Next base: position 320,321 of record PVIH01000250.1, read on the forward strand.
TTGGAGGTTTGGGGACTGGACCCAAATATATTTCTGAATGTCTTAAGTTGAGATATCTTGAATACTGATGTAGCAACTTTAAAATGTTCTCGATGTATTTCCTATATAGTGCTGACAATGTCTGTTTATAAATAGAACTTCATTTTCTGACACTGGTGAATGAATATTGGAAAACATACTTTAAGTGATTTTTGAGCTGATAGTACAAATGTAGCTAAAATCTGTATAAGCGACTTTTACTATTTAAACAATGAAAACTTCTATGATCTTAAGCATATCTATTTATTGCTCATCACTTTATTATGTGTCAGCATTCATCAAATATATAGAATATATTAAATATACATTATAGCAGACTTATCTATTGAGATATTCATGGGAGAACAAGAATATATGCTTGTGAGATGTCTATTCCAGCATGGGTTATATAACCACGAAAAGCTGAAATGACATGAAGTACCATCATAAGAATATGGGGAAACTCATAATAAAATATTATTTTTGCAGAAGGATGTAACATTTATGTTTTAAACACAGCAAGTGTGGTGATACATACCTGTAATCCCAGAATTCAAGAAATTAAAGACAGGATGATCATGAGTTCAAAGCCAGCCTTGCTGCATAGCATGTTGGAGGACATCCTAGACTACATGAGGTTCTGTTTCAAAAAAGTGAGGGAAGAACACAGCTCTATTGTAAAATGATGAGGATGTGAAGGACCCTGAGTTTGATAACAAGCACTGAAAATATGGAAATCAAAAATTAAATAACAAAATAGGAAAAATAAATATAACATCATAAATGAGAAGATCTTATAATAATACCATGTATTATTAACTACACTTGTGTGAAAACAAGAGTAAGCAGAATGATTTCATATACACAAGTTTATTTTGTCATAGAAAACGAGAGAAGAAAAGACACCAAAACTGGTCACTACTGTGAAAGGTGGAATGAGCATGGGAAAGAGAGGACTTTCATCAGCTGGTGCTCAAACTGGATCCTCCACACATAGCTGCTTTCTAGTGATACCATTTATTTTGTTCTTACATTTTTAAAGTTTTGCTTCAATGCTTAAATATTATTCCTTCTTGTTCCCATGGGGATTTTTTCTCTAGTCACCATTCTGGCAGGAGTAACAACCATCCAACAACTAGCTTCACCCTCTTCACACTATAGGGAAACAGCTAAAATACAATCACACAACCTTTCTGCTTTCAAAGGGTTTTGGGGTTTTTTTTGTTTCAAACACTTCGATTTTTCTTTAGTAAGATAAGGACTCTACATCCCTTTGAATATATCACAGTCTAGTCCATTTTCCAAACGGATAAGATCAAAGTACTAGGAATGGGGTTATAACAGTTGAAATTCCAACTTTAGGTGGCAAGAAATTAGTCCATCAGACACTGTCCTTTTCAGTGATATAAAATAACTTGGCAGTATTTGTTTATTGATTGATGGTTGTGTTGTCTACCCATGCATGACACTTAGCAAAATGACTCTTTGAGATTACCTCAGAATACACTGATAATCCTCTGATATAAGTGTGTGATGTATGTGTATGTGTGTGCACATTTGCTATCAAAAGCAACAGCTAGAGAGAAAAAAACTCTTAAGCCAAATTTTAAATAAAATATAGCATTTGCAAATCTACCTGAGGTTCCAGGAAAGCTGACAATTAGAGTTGCAGATGCTAAGTACTAAAATTGGGAATTAGGGTAGATGAGATGGCTCAGTAAGAAAAGGTGCTTGCAACCAATTCTGACAGACCTGGGTTCTAGACCCATGATTCACATGGTAGAAGAAAGGAACCAATTCTTACAAGTTTTCCTCTGTTTTCCACATGTATATTATGGTATAGACATACTCCCCATTTCCCTACCCACCAAAGTAAATGGTAAACAATTTAGGATCAAATTTTGGTTTTTTTCCTTAAAATTTAGCACACTTTCATTAGTCCATAATCACCTTCAAAAGATGAACATTCATTTAACTTGATGCTAAGTATCATACTAATTCACCCTCTCTGACATTTTGTACTGTTTTAAATTCTCTTTCTCTCTCTCTCTCGTCTTTTGGAGTCTAATTTACTTGTTCTATATGATTTTTTTCTAGCTCCATTTACCTATAAGTTTTTACAATTTCATTATTTATTTATTTATTTAAATTTTTATTATGAATAAAGTCATATTTTGTATCCATGTATATCCTCATTCAAGGTCCCTTCCCCCTCCCACAACATCAGGTCACTCTCTCTTCTCCTCATCTCCCCATCTCCTCCCCAGCATGTGTAGGAGGTCCCAAGGTTCCAAGGTCCCAATATTGCTCAGTTCAGCCTCAACTCCTGGCAGATCCAGTTTTCTCCACCCAACATCGAGACTGAGTCAAGTGTTCCTCTAGAGGGAGTGGGATCCAAGGTGTCAGTCCAAGGTGTTTCAGATCCCAAGTTGTTCAGTGATTGTGGTTTGCAGCTTGGACATGCTTTGCTTTTCTCTTTTTTGTTTAGAGTCCACTAATGAGTGAGTTCATCCCTTGCTTATCTTTTGGGGTTTATGATACCTCGCTCAGGAGGATATTCTCCAAATTTGTCCATTTGTCTGCAACTTTTAGGATTTCATTTTTTCTTACTGCTGAGTAGTACTCCATTGTGTAGATGTACCACAGTTTGTTAAACCATTCTGCAGTTGAGGTGCATCTTGATTGTTTACAGGTTCTTGCTATTACAAATAATGCTGCTATGAACATAGTTGAGCTAATGCCTTTGGAGTGTGACTGTGCATCTTTAGGGTATACACCCAGAAATGGTACTTCTGGATCCTTGGGGAGATTGATTCCCGGTTTTCTGAGAAACCGCCATACTGCATTCCAGAGAGGCTGAACAAGCTTACACTCCCACCAACAATGGAGGAGTGTTCCCCTTGCTCTGAAACCTCTCCAGCATAGGCTGTCATCTGTGTCTTTTATCTTAGCAATCTGACAGGTGTCACGTGGTATCTTAAAGTTGTTTTGATTTGCATAAAAATTTTGCATTATTTTTCACAAATTTACTCTCCCCTTTTTAAAATCAATTCTCATATATGCCCCATTTATTACCCACATAACTTTGTGTCCTATTTTTACTCTTAAGTCCAATTGCAATGGCATATATTCTTGAATGTGTGGAGCTTCCATTGGTGGTTGGTTGACTTTAAGTGCTAAACTCTTAAAGAAAACTGCCTCTTCCCCCCCACCCCAGAAGCAAGCGATTCCCAGCTTCTCTGCACTTGACTGGGGGTAAGACTTTATTCCCAGCTTCATTCTTGACTGTGAACACACTTTGAGTCTGTACTGCAGAGGTTAACTTCCCTATAATGAATAAAGACAGTTGAATTCCTTTCTTCTCCCTCACTTAGAAAACAATATTTTTAGCAAAGAAGATTCAATTGCAACTCTCAAAAAAAACTTATGCAAATATAAAAACTACTAATTACATGAATAAGATCCACTGGAGGTAGGAAAAGAAGGAATCTTAAGTTGTGTTCTGTTGCACACTGTGATAAATGTTCAATGACAGCTGCTATTTGTTGAATCTGAATTTTGAGACAGATATATTGTTGAAATCATCTCATTTAATGCAACAACTTGGAAGATATTTATTCATACATATGATGAAGTAAGGACACTGACCTTTAGAGAATTGCTCAAGCTTACAGAGTTACTATCTGCCAGACCCAGAATCCAAACTTGTCTGATTTCAAAGGCTCCTAACTCAAGGATACCACCTGTGACTATTCCTAATTGTTCTTGTTGTTTATGTCTTAACCATTTATTCCAGGACAAAAGATGATGAGAATGAAAATAGACTCATGGGACTCTAGGTTCAATATGCCTTGTGCTTCTTATGGAATTTTATAGGCTGTACATTCACTTAACTATGCCTTAACAGCAAGCAGCTTGGAAAATACATTTCTCCAAGAAGTAGTCTGTATGCATCAGATAGTTAAAAAAATTCAATTCCAGATGTTCATATGAAATTATCCAGATGTTACAAAATAATCATCCAGAAGGCCAGTGACAAAAGAAAACCAAACTAAGAAATAATTTCAAAAGAGAAATAAATGTGGAGACAGCAATTTGGTTTTGAGAGTGGTGAGGGTGTTCAGTTTCAGAAGAACGATTATCACTTTGTTGTGTCAGTGCATACATGTAGCCAGATCTCTCTTAAAGGATGCAATAATACAGCTAGGTGGAAAAATAATACTATTTCCAGGACAGTATTCTGTATCACATCTTACAGCAGTCTGGCTTGTTTTTCTCTTTCTGAACTAATTGGGGAACTCTTAGGTACCTGAGAGATGTATAAAAAATGACATGCAAATAATTTGTTCTTAGGACTTTTCTTATGTGGTGCCTAGATTTGTATCCAGAAGGAAAGTTCATCATTTTACTACTGACTCTGCTGGGCTTGTGGTGGAGCTTTGGCACATAAGTGAAGCATGCACAGAGATACTTTAGACGTCTAGTATTCTCTTCCTGTCGGCAATTTAATAGAAACTTGAAGGCCAGTTGGTTTACTAGGCATGAGCGTCTAAATAGTAAATCAGAGACAACCTTCTAATTCCAACTTAATCTCTGCATGATTTAACAATGATGGCAATCTTCATGGTAGACCTTACACATGACTTTATTACCAATATAACTTAAGGAAAGGGAAAGTGAATGTAGGAGTGAACCATGGAACCCAATAGCTGCCGTGGTCAGAGACTCCTAAACAGAGATGATTGTCCATCTCCTGATGGTCCATGAAAAGACAGTGATTGCATAGAGACCAGAGGAATAGGTTTATACAGATAAATACAGAAAGTTGATGTGATATCTGATTTAAAATCAAATGAACACACAAGCAAAAAGGATTTGTATGCCTATCCCACAAACAGCCTTTCATGGTTTTGCCTTGGGGAATTGTATGAATTATAAACACACCAATGGGAACCAAAAAGTTCATTTAGTTTTGAGTCTTCAGCTGTCCTTAACATGCAGCTTCTCAGAGGACTTGTTTACTTCCCTTCTGCAGCTGGGAGCTTTGGACAGAGCTGTACAGACCTTGATTTTCAAAATAACTCACAGTTCCTCTTCCAGACCAGAATATCTGTATGTTGTTTGGTTTGGCATATGTCATGCTTATTATTCCTAATAATATTATTTTCATATCTATTTAACCCTAATTTACATCTATCTCATTATATACAAGTCCTTTGATTTAGAAACTACAAATATCCTAATTATCATAAGTTGATATACTTCCAATTTTTTGAGTTTTAAAGGACCTGGAGATATTGTTTCTATTATGTGAAAACAAACATTGCTAAATAGGAAACATTGACATTCCTCTTCCCATTCAGCCTTTGTTTTTTGCTGATAGGAATATCATCTGGCTGAAAATTATCCACACTATTTTTAAAAAGAAAATGCATCATCAGTGCTGTAGTAGGGATAAAATGTCTGAAACCATTTCTTTCTCATGTCTGAATGTGTAGCTTTAGCTGGAGGAGATCCAAGTATGGTTGGCATTCCTGGGTCCTCCTAGGTAGTCCCTCAGAGATACCAGAGGACCTTGTCAAGCTTAAGCAGAGGCTTTTCACAGAAAAAAAAAGAAGTGCAGGAAAACTCCATGTTGGCGAATGCAATGTTCCCTCTGTTCTGACTTGCCTTAATCCAAATTCCTCTGTCTGTGCTAGATCCTATTTCTGTGAACACAGAAGAGTTGTTATTCAGTTATTTGTTTTCTGATTCTGTTTGATTATTTGTTCTTAGTGTTGTTTGGTTATGTAATCTTATTTACTTATCTTGGAGGCATTCATGAAGAAATGCATTAGTAGATTATGTTATAATTGTATGACCATTCTAGACTTGACTGCTACAAATGTGCATGGGATAGCCACTTTTTATCCATGCTATGTAGGGTATTTGTGTGTGTGTACAGAGAAATAGTATTTGTGTTTTGAGGGCTGTTTGTGGGTGGTGTGTGTGTGTCTAAGAGAAAGAGAGAGGAGAGAGGAGAGAGAGAGAGAGAGAGAGAGAGAGAGAGAGAGAGAGAGAGAGAGAGAGAGAGATTTTACTACTTCTGAGGTAATGAGGAATAACACAACATATTTGTTCAGATTCAGTCAAACAGAAAATAGCACAGCAGGAGAAAGAGAAAATAAAAGTTACCTGAAGCATGGAGGCCATTTCTTTTGAGCTGTTAACTATTGTTTAATAGCTAGGAAGAGTATAGCTTAAAATAATGCTGAAAGGTTTGACAAACACACAAATAGAAGTGGCCAGCCATTATTATCACTGAGTACATTGTATTGTATGATATCAAATATATTATCTGTTTGTATAATTGACAGCACAGTAGGTCTACTCATATCAGCATTACCACAAACATGAGTAATGTGTTATGTTCAAATATAATGGCAACCACATGTCACCTAGGTATTAAGAACTTTTCATATCTATTGTATTCTTATCAAGTAATTGTGACATAGGCTGTGATTGGCTACAACACCACTGTGCAGGGTGTGATGGTATTTAAATGGCTCATATAAAAAGCTGGACCTTGTTGGTTAAGCATATTTAATCGAATTAGTAACTAGAGAACCTCACAGCTCCAGATACTACAATGTACACAAGAAGACAAAGCTAGATGCTCTATTGACTTTTCTCTTTACATCTGGGTTTCCTGTTCCTTTAGTTCTTTTAGGTACCCACCACTAAGAAAAATACATATGACTTTCTTAGCATGGAACCCTGGGAAGGAGATCACACCCATCTTCAGACAACTAAATAAGCTTATCTCTGACTGTAATTGAGGAGTCAAATAGGCTTTTTCAGGGAATGATTAAAAGGTTATCAATCAATGGAAAGGTTTATCAAATCACCGAGGAAGAGATTCTAAAGCACTGGCCTTATAGTGATGGAATCCTTAGAATGAAGAGCTAACTCTGTATTATGTGAGCAGTACATAAAAAACAAAGACAAAGCAAGACCCAATTTGTAAACATAAGTAACTTCAAATGCTTTGTCCCTTATACTCATAACCACCCACATTTAAATTTCAACACTAATTTAACAACAACTTAACTGGAACCATTGCATGAGGAAAGAATCTCCTCCCATACACCCCAAAAGACAAACATCAGCCTATGTTTCAGCAATGTGGATGACTTTTTCTTTTTCTATTATTCTTTTCCTCTAAGTGTAAGTTTACGACTGGAGTTTTCTCACTCTCAGATTGTTTTACAGTTCAGTAAAGAGAGCATCTTTACTCAGTTTATTCAGTAATTCAGCAGTTGAAATAATCTTGGTGAATCAAAGCAATTCCTGAGAACACAGCCCACCCCCTACCACTCAATCATGAAGTTTTCAAACAGGTTGCTACCATTTATATTCATTCATTCATTCATTCATTCATTCATTTCTTTCTCTCTCTCTTTCTTGCTCCCTTGTTCCCTCCCTTCCTCTCTTGGTTTCCCCCTCATGTCTTTTCAGTACCTGAAACATCTTTACCACTGTTTCCCAAACTCTCAGATGCTTTCTCTGATGCATTTCATGTCTTACATTAAGCCTCTAAATACAACACACTTTAATCTGTGTACCCAAAACAGTGCTTCTCCTGCAGATGCGCTCTGTATTTGCTATATGGCAAAATAAAGGATCACCTCCTACTCACACAGTATAAACTCATAATTGTTTTTCTTTTACAATAGTGAGCCATTTGTTGGATGAACTGAAGCTGTATCCAGGCCACATTTTTGGTGTCCTATCTCTTGAGTAAAACATTTGCTTAGAAGTGATAAAAATGTAAGCTGTTCTCCCACAGCTAATTCAACATGAAACTTTATCTTGTTATGAGATAACTTAGTACAACATAACAAATTGTAAGAATAAAAAGCACAAAGCTTTTCATCCACAGAAATAATATGGTGATAAGAAAGACAGCAAAATTAAATCACTGCTAAGCGTATTCTTTTCCAAAAAGCAACGATCTTTTTCTTGACATAATCTCTGAGAGTTTTCACCAATAATCTTACAATAAAGTAATATGTCTTGAGAATAGTGGATTGTCACTCTAAGGGGATATCAGGTTTAAAAATAGATGAAATGTTGATTCAAAGATGGCAGCTGTCAATCCTCATATAGTGAATGTCTATGTTTGTGATTATATTGCACATAAGGGAAACTCAAGATGTTTCTGGAAGTACGGATATACAGATTCATACTTTACAGTCCATGAGGCTAAACACGAGCCAAGATTCATCACTTTTAACCAATAATGTCAATATTCAATTGCTCCCTATAGCATCTGAAAACAAAGCTGATTAATTCTATGAAAATGCCATTTACTGGCCCCCTCTTCCTCCATGAAATTAGAAACACATTTGATATGACTTTCTTGAGATTATTACCATATCACTAATTCAGTTATGAAAAGACCTTCATAAAATACCTCTGCTGGATTATTACAAATTATTGTTCCAGCAGAGAGGATGATATTAATGAAAACATTTTCTTAGACTAAGGCTATATGTTTAAGATAGTTTAAATGTCTACAACACTTCTATTCACAATTTTGCATACATCAGTTTAAATTGTATGAAGCTGCATTTTGTTGATTAAAAATAGTCGACTGTTGGCAATTTCATGTGACCGAACCCAACAGTGTGGCTGTGTTTAGCAAGCCCTTATCAGTAGAATAGGAAAAGAAATAGTTTCTGCTGAATGAAGCTTAGAATCAAATTTGCAGGAGGAAAACGTGATTCCCTGAGTTGCAGTCCTGACAGATCTGTCCTTTATAAAACAGCTCCTGGGACTTTGGCTTCCCATCAGGGGAATGTAAACTCTGTGTTTTGTGTACTCCTCAGGTAGCAGAACTCAGCAAAGTTATAAGTTCATGTATTTCCAGTGAAAATATTTGGTTGCAGTTAGTCTGGTATGGTGTAAAATGATATACATCCTCAGGCCAGAATGTTCTACATACAGCAAGTTTTTCTACACTGTTCAACTCCCAGCAAGGGGCCTGGTGGAGTAGCTTCTGGTATCTTTCTATGCTAGCTTATAAAGTGTAATCATAGCCATTCTGCTCCTGGGCTTATTTGTCTCAAGGACTTTTGATAACAACTTGAGCGTTGAAACAGCTTCCATATGGGGCAGAGCTTATTTTAATGCCTTCTAGTTCCTTTGTTGTTTTTTCAAGTATACTTCAGCAATAAAGATAATACTACATTATCTTTCCTGTGTGAGACTGATTAATGGACATGGACACGCCTTCAGGTTTTCCCAACAGAGACAGTTGGCTGGCACTTAATTATCCACACAGTGTTACCGAAGCCCTTGGATCCAAAGGAAACACCCATTTAGAAAATGGCTGATTGGACCTAAGGGTTTTGTTTATGGAATTCACCATCACAAGATCTGGACCGGATATTAATGTTGAACATTAGTTGCCTCATGACTTCAAACACATTCCTTAGCATCTGTCTCTAAAGTGAGAATACTAAAATATGAGCTTCAAGTGTCCCCAATGCTTTGATGAGGCTCAATAGAAAAATGTTTGACAAAGTACTTTAAAACCCGCAAAGCAAATTCACAGAAAGGGCTACTGCTAATATTATTGATGGCAAAGACATTAGTTCATCTACTAACTTTCTGAATTTATTTCTTGGGATTCACATTTTAATTGGAAGTCTTTCAGACTTCCTTGGTAATGTTAAATAGAACTGATAAAAGCCCTGTGTGACCTGTCATTCTGTCAGTGGCCTGTGTGCTCAGCAATTTAAAATTAATTTTAAATGTTCCAATATGAATGATAATTCAAATGCAAAGATGCACAATATCTGAAAAACAGACTTGTATATAGTCACATACAGAGAAAAAGGACTGCTAGGGCATTGGGATTCCAAGCAAACATTCCAGAAAACTCTACAAAAGAAAATTATAGGTTCCAAATGAACCCTGGAAAAAATTAGTCAACTTTTCTATACCACTTTCTTCTCAGTTGTAAAGTAAGATGATTCATGTATTTATTTTTTGCTTTCCAGGGTTAATTGAAACAGTAGCCCAATAGTTTTACATTTAAAAATTCTCAGAAGCAATTCATAAGTTTCAAATTGTATATTGACGCTAGTTATCACTGGCATAGTAGGACTTCACACTACCCTTCTTTATTCTGGTGTCACACTGTGTCCCTGCCAATTAGTCACTAAGGTAACATCTCTTTCAAAGTCAGTGTGGTTATATCCATTGAGCTTATTTTAAATGTGTCCTTACTGTAAATAATGACCCAAGACACAAGAGTCATAGTGTTAAGGATTCTAATACAACATGCTGTTAGAATTGCTCTATTTTATCGTTCTGTGTTATTGCTCTTACCCTGCCTATTCATTCGTTACATTTTATTATAGGCATGTGCCTATAATAAAATATAACATGCATAGAGGTTCAGTATTATTCATGGTTTCACAATCCACTAAGAGTATTGAGATGATCCTGGCCCTCTTGTATATAAGCACAATGTATAAGATTGCTTCATATGAGTTTATATTTATAAACCTTTCAGATAACATCACTCATATGCAGTCATATGTTAGATAACAGTCATATGCTGTAATTACTAAAACTCTTATTATCTTCCTGGCTTTCTGCTAACCTCACATCAGCACTTAAGGCTCTCTTCTTTTCTTCCTGACAGTTTATTCTTTATGGAGCTAAGGTTACTTTCTTCACTTATTTCTTTGCTATGGTTTTATAGTTTCAGACTGCCCTGCAGTCACTTCATAAACAGTACAACATGGTCCTGCTTCTGTATGCTTCCTTATTTCCATCCAGCACAGTCTTTCTAAGATGAGGAATGGGCTATAGTAACCAAGGAACATCTGTCATATAACACAGGCTATATAAAAGCATTGCCATAAACAATTGGGACCTTCACTCCAGCCATGAGATAAGGCTAGACACATGTTGGTAGTTCACTTGTGTCTGCAAGCCCCATGTCACATCATCCACATCAAGTGAGAGCATGTAGTATACTAATGTGCTACCTCCCACAGTCCTTTGCTTTCTCATAGGTTGTAATAGGTTCCTGCTTCACTGTTTCCTTTCGGTAGGTTCTGATACATTCAGCCTCATAGCTGCTGTCCTGAATATTGCTGTTATCTCCCAAAGATTCCACTCATGCAAGTTAGTTTCTCTGATCACCTTTACCTTTAAAGATACCATATGAGTTTAAAAAGCAATTGTTATTTTTTATGTGCACTATTTTTGATATATGTATATTAAGGAAAAGTCTATGGACTACAAAGACAAAGGAATAATGCAGCCTCCCTAATTTTATCTGTATTAGAAAGGTGCGTTTAGAAGCACAATAAATAAAAATACCTTAAATAAATTATTCATAATATTTAAGTGTGTAATACTTTATAAACAAATGATTTCAAGTGTTCTCTGTAGTGCAGGTGAAGATGAAACTTTATTTCTTAAAGGGTATCATGATCTTCAGGGCAAGGTGAAAATTCTATGTTATGTGCTATTGACTAGCCTAATGCTGGTCATTGCAACAATTATGTTTGGGGAAAGATATAATGAAACTACAAATAATTACTTACTTTAATCTTCATTTTTAACATATAGGAATTGGTAATGTCCCCCTCTTTCTTCCTTAGGAAACAATTCCAAGGTTAATTTAGAAATGATATATCCTCATTTTCATAGATGCTCACTCATAGAATCCTACTATATACATGACAATATTACATCTAAGGAGAACCTCTGAAACATTTTTTAATGTGATGGATTTGTGTCTTCTTTCTCTAGTTATTTTCAATTCTAAGTATCACCATAATATCAGGTGATAAAGAGAATGAAAAATATTCTTACTATGTAAAATTCTGTCACATAAGAAATCAAAATAATATCAAAGCTATAAATAAGATTTTTCAAAAGAAGTGTCTTCAAGAATTAATGATGATACCTCTAGGGATTTTCATGTGATATTTCCACATTTGAAAAGTAAACTCAAAGGGAATCTGTGTCCTATTGGGATGCATTTCTGTGGGGTGGGTAGACTTATAGAAGTAAGAAAAGAAAGTCACTTGTAAATAACTTAAAGGTCTGGGTATAAGGAAGCTGAGGCAAAATCACCATGGAAACTGTGACTATTCAGTTACTATCCAAATAAATGAGAAGTTATAATCCCAGTCACAGAACAGAAAACATTTCATATAATCAAAAAACATTGATTATAATTTTGATTTTAGGATTCCTATTACCATTGTTAATGTAATTTCTGTCTCTTCCACCTCTTCAACCATCAATAACCCAGTAGAGTTCAGATTATTTACTTAGCTCTAAACCACACAGAGACTCTGTTCACTACATCCTATTAGATTTCCTGAGAACAATATGCTATTGTCTTTCTCCAGTTACAAATTACCAACATTCATCCCTAAGTAACTGGTCACTCTCTTCTCCAGGGACTGGGGAAGCTGGAATTTTCTGAACAGCAAACCAATAGGAGATCAGAATCAGAAGCACCAGGAACACATGTTTAACACATGCTCACCAAGTTCCTGTCAGATGTAATTAATATGAGAGGCTCTCACCTTACCCAGCCCCCCCAAAAAAATCTTTGGGAAGTGGTTTCTGAGATTTACATGTGAATCCAACTTCTATGTGGACAGTTCACAGTAGCTGCAGGCACAACTGCTTTCTATAGATGTAGTTCTCTTTATGGGGTAGTAGAGTGACTCTCTGCATCACAGTGGGGAGAAATGTCTGCATATGGGTGCATATTACAGCTTTCTCCTGTGGCTGGACTCACAAACTAATGGAGACTCCCTGTGGTCTGCTATTACTAAATTCTAGATCATTCTTTCTGACCAGAGGAAAGCAAACTCCTGCTGAGTCCTCTCAGCACTGATGATACAAAATTACTTTTCTAAAATTAAACTCTAAAGGCTTTTTTTTCTCAATGCCTCCCATGGATTTCAACCTGGATAAAAACACAGGGGTTATTCTCCTGTGGTACTCAGTCTCTCTCCTATGCTAGGGCCTTAATGCTTGATGCACCAGCATTATCACAGCTCTCAGTGAGCATCTCTGCTCCCTTGGGTTTCAAACCCAGCAGGCAGAGTTAATCTCTTTCTTGGTAGTAGTTGAACCTTGCTATCTTCAGAACTAAGTGCAAATCCGAAGTCCCCTCACAGTAAAGCCACACGGTAAACATTTTTTTTTTTTTTTTTTTTTTTTTTTTTATCTCTTGAAAACCATGTAGAGTGTGCTAAGAAAAACTCAGGAAGGTAATGCTGGAGCTGGAGCTCCGAAGACCAAACAAACAAGCAGGCATGATGCATCCAAGACAAAAGATGTCACAGAAAAGCTAGAAGTCCGCAATGATGGCTTGACAAGGGTAGTTCCTAACTCTGAGCATAGAGGCCAGACTCAAGGTCTGGCCTTTATTAGATCAATGGTGAATTAACCTAGTTATCTTTTAACCTGATACATGAATCCAACTTCTCAGAAATGTCTCTAACTGTATTATCTTTCTGAAATAATATTTTAGAATGTCTTGGGGGTTTGTCATATCTCCAAATGTCTCAAACATGTAACAATATAATAAACCTACATCACTGGATTGGGCATTAGTCATGAAAAGATGATGTTCTATTTATAGTCTATTCTTCCAAAAATACTTTAAAAGGTGAATTTATTTATATTTATTCACACGTAATTTATTTATTATTATGTATATAGTGGTCTGCTTGCATGTCTGCCTGCATGTCAAAAAAGAGCACCAGCTCTCATTATAGATAGTGGTGGTTGCTGGGACTTGAACACATGGTTGGTTTTCTGCACGTGTTAAGAACCACACCACCAGTATCACACTAGAGTTTATTAAACTGGGAAGTAGGGAGGTGGGAGAAGCAGAAGAAAAAAGAAAAAGAGCCCCAAGTGAGTGTTTTGTTTTAAGAGGCAGGGGGCCCATATCTACATAGCCATGCCTGGGGGTGTGACATTTGCTTGGTGCTCTACCAACAGTCATTCTGCTGCAGTCCTAGCTGAGTGCCAGCATACTTGCATCATGCTGGGTTTGCTGCCATACTGGGTCCACTGCATGGCCATTCAGCATATCAAAAATGCTTACACATATGACCTCTGGAAGAGTAGTTATTGCTCTTAACCATATTCCATTCTTAAATATATAAAAAAGTGTTATATTCGTATATTATAATTAAGATGTGATTATTTCTGTATGTCTTTTATCATTGGTAGACTTTAGAATAATCTCTTTTTTTCTTATTTATTACTTCATTTTATACTTAAAAAACATTATGAAGGTCTGAATAAAAAATGATCATTCTATGCTTAGTCAAAAACATGTATTTTAGATCCTGGTGAATGGACACTATTATTCCAAACTAAAAGTTATCTAAAAGCATAATCATATGAATGCATGAAAAGAAAATGTACATTAAATTAAATATGAGGAGCAAGAGACAGCTGTTTCTTCCATGTATTCTTTCCTCAAACCTAAAAGGCCAATTTAATTATAAGACATCAGGTAGATCCAAATGGAATAATAGCCTATGAAATATCTTTTCAACAGCCCTTAAAATGTCTCTTAGAACTATTACAGACCAGAAATTTTGAAGGAGATACAATTCTAGATGTACTGTTGTCTCCTGAATTGGATCTCAGAAAAGAAAAATAGACACTAATGGAAAAATTAGTGAATAAAAGTTAGTACTTTTGTTCATAATGCTGTACCAATGAAGTTGACTGTTTTACTTTGACAAATACCTTATGTAAGACATTATCTATAGTGACATCACTGTAGAACTATGTCATGATTCTCTGCATCTTATAATTATGTAAATTTAATACAATTCCAAAATTTAAAAATGCATGTATGACTTTCTTTTTCTTGTGGTTTAAATAACCAAGACAAACACTTCCAATGACAAACACAACTACATGACATAAGTCACACAAGAGTATCTGTTTAAAGTTACCAAGAGGATGAAAAATAATGTCTAGAGAGTTGCTGCTGCACTGTGACCAGTCCTGTCCTGAAGACATAGCTGAGAATACAAAGAACCATTTTGACAGCCCTGCTTAAGGGGCATGGGATGGGAGGTGTTGTCTTTGAAAACTTGAAGGACTCAGGACTTAGTGAATTCCATGTCTATTGGCTCGGCCATCTAAGACAGGATGCCCAGGAATGAGTAACTGGAATTAACGCAGCTGTCACCAGGTTCTGCCAAAACTTTACTCATCTGTGTGTCCCAGGAATTCAAATCTGTAAATTGTTTATAGAGGATCCAGACTGTTATTCAGGGTGAGCAGAAGCATTAGAAAACTCTCACAGAAAGATCATATCCCCGTCTTTCAATTATTTCTACAAATGCTTTGCCAATACATTTTTTTATATAAAGTCATGAGGCATATGTAGATATAGACAACATAAAAAAGGAACTGCCAGTAATTAAGTAGCAAAATATATCCACAAAGGCAAGGTATTAAGTTATCAGTCAAACATTTTAAATAAGGGTAACTTTGTATTTCAAGAAACAAAGATGTCATATCGATAGATTTGACACAAATTATATATTTAAATTACTGTTTTATTTGTTTTTAAATATATGTGTTTATTTTCATGTCAGTGTGGGTCTGAATAGAAACAAGCCAGAGGAAATCAGATACCCTGAAGCTGGAGTTACACAGAGCTGTGAGCCTGACCCAGGTTCTGGGAGTTGAACTTAGCTCCTTTTCAAGAACAGTATGTTCTCTTAACTACTGACCCATATCTCAAGCTCCCTAAATTATATTTAATAAACATAAAATTCTAATGGTAAACTAGAAACTTTGGAAATGAACCACAAAAATTCTAGAAATCAAAAATTATTGTAAACAAAATTAGAATTCTATAAATAGTTTTTATAGTTTTTACCTAGCTCTGGGAAGAATGTAATACATTAAATATACCATAACAAAATACATATCTAAATATACAAAATGAAAAATGAACAAAGATTTTAGACTACACAAGTGAGAGACACAGGTATTAGGCACAAAGTGATAAATACATGCTAATTTGCTTTTAATTGCAACTGTAGATGAAAGAATGAAAGAAGCAATATATGTGCAAATACTTACAGACTCATATCTGTCTTCTCTTAATTTATTTTTTAAGTAACATATTACACAAAGGGAAACCCATAAAAGAAGGAGAAGTCTAGGAGATGCTTGTATTTAAGTCTTATTCTTAAATTCTAGCATGCAAATATTTGAATATCTTTGTTTCTTACTTCAACTTTATCCCTAAAACAAAGAAAGATGCTTGAGGAAACACATCTTCGGAATACCTGAATCACCTGTTCTTAGTTCTCCTCAGTGAGCAGTGGTGTGGAAGGCTAGTCTTCCCAGCAAAACACTGACATATTTATTAGATCATCTGTGTCTGTTTACAAGCACTGTTACCCTAGGCTTCTTGATGAATGCCATTCTCCTTGAAGGATAGAATAAGGTAGAGGGCCAATAGACCTCACCTGAGACTCTGGTTACTCCTCCTGGCCATTTTTATGTAATTATGTATTAACTGTATATAATTGTACATGTTAATACATGTGGCCATGGGGTCCTCAGTATGTGTTATGATAGAGTATATAGAATGGGGAAAGTTAATTGAAAGGGGATTTGGTCTATGCAGCTATAGAAAAATTATTCTGCATGTTGAACAAAACTTTCCAGTGTGGCTGCTATGAAGCTTCCTCCCATGCTTCTGCAAGTAACCTCTCACTCAGACTCATCAAGTCCAATAAACTCATTGGTTCTCCAGGTTGAACTTTGATGGAACTGTTCTTTGGTTTGTCCTTAGGACCTAAGGAGAAGGACAGAGATGTTGTCCCCTCCGTTGTCCTTTTAAGAAAGGAGTTTTTAACTTTTCAGCGGTTGTTGTCATATCTTGAAAGAGTACAGAGAGCTGAGGAAACAAATGAGTATGATCTGTGGATTCTAGATTTCAGAGACAAATCACATTATACATAAGATATATGTCATTTAGATAGAGTTGTCTAATTGAAGGAAAGAATGAGAAAAATGTGAAGTTAATAGCCAGAGGTAGTGAGATAGTGAGGGATACAGTAGATGTATATTATATATATAAATAGAAATGTCTCTATAAACTACCACCAAATAATTAGAAGCAAAACAAAACAAACAAGCAAACAAATGTGTTGTTCCTGAATCAATTTAAATGCCAGAAATCCATCTGTAATGCATAAAGAGGAGCTACTCACATAACTGTAAATTACATAGATACCTAGGTATACTTTATATAAAAATTCAACTCACATACATGAATTGTCTCTGCACGCTCCACTTCTCCCTCTTTTAATCAAAGTATTCTTGAATTAGCTCTCTCTGGGAACAAAAGCTGAATACCTGTGCATTTGACTCCTTGTCATTTCTCAGTTTGAGATGTTCTCTGGGTACAAGATTTGGAATGGGATTTTTCTTCACAAATAGTATGTTTGAGCATGCAACTTGAGATAGAATAAGGGTACTGCTTTTGAATTTGTAGATTTAAATTGCCAAAATGGAGTCTGGTAGACATGTCAAAACCCCAAATTTAGAGATAATCTAGATTGACTATCGTGGGACCATAGAATGTGAATGTGGCTTTTCTAGAAGTGTTTGTAGAAGATGATATAATCTTCAAATACTGGACTAGAGAGAGAATATTATACAGGATACAAACTCTATCCCATATATTAATGTTTCTATTTTAACCTTGTGATGCTAACATATGCATTCAACAGAAATATAATTTCAATCTGAGATATTTTCCCAGGCTAGCAATTTTCAGAACATTTTCTTCCAGTGATGACCAACAGCCTTAGCTACAGCTCTCTATCAGCTCCATATCACACCAAGAAACAGTGAGTACTCAATGAGAACTCTGCAGCATGCTGGATTTTTGTGTGATGTGCTTTTCCATTTTCATTCTACAAATCACTCATTTCTGTCTCCTGCTCTCTCACATCCACACTGATTTTAGTTTCATTGGAGTATCATCAAGTTGCATGAACTACTCAACTCTTGGTTGTGAATGGACTTGGTATTAGTTATCTTTGTTCAAGCCAGACTGATGAAGTATTCTGAGCATATGTAAAATATAGTTACAAAAAGGTATAGGTACAAAAGACCTACATATAGTAGGTTACAAAAAACTGCGATGTCCAGTAGGTTGGTGCATTCAATGCATTAGCCACTCAATGGTATTTTCATCTTGTAATGGATGATTCAAGATATAAGCCCATGGGTAGTTTTAAGTACAATTTATTTGATCATGCTCACAAGCAAAAAATTTTAACTAGCTCTACTGTTCCTAATTTATGGGAAGTGGAGCTGAGGCACATGAAATTTAAGCAACCGGACCAAGCACACAGCTAACATCATGGAAGTCATGATTTTGATCTATGGCTTAAAACTAATGAATAAAAATTATAATATTATCTCCAGGCCAAAAAAATAAAAGAAAAGAAAATACACTAGAGGGCAATTGAAAACTCTTGATTATGTATGTGTGCTTGTGTATAACTGACATCTTAGGCACTTGCACATAGACATTCAAGAAGACTTCACCAAAGGGATGCTATCACTCTGTAGCCCTCCATGGTGACAGCAGAAATGCATACAAAACATGACATGATTTCTTTTTATATTGCTTTGTTTAGAATTGTTTGTTTGTCTTCTGTAATTTTCCTCCTTTGTCACTATTCTCAGACTGTGTATGCACACTCTGGAACTTTCTTTGGGTCTTCATCTTTCTCTAGTCACTAGCAATTATCATCATGAGGAAAATCTCCTCAAATGTAAAATTAATCTCTGGCTTCCCAGCTCAAACCCATTTCCTCATCTCTGATCTTTATTGGAGAGTGGAGACACATGAAGGTGGTTAACATTCTAATCATCTTGGGCTTTCATCTTGATTTAATCATTCATTTAAATCTACTTCTGCTAAATTCCATTTAAACCTTCCTGACATTAATTACTGATATGCTCATGTCTTTCTGATGGGGGATAGGGTACCATATTCACTTTGTGTCAATGTAGCTTCTCTGTCTTACCTCTCCATTTTCTAAAGGATGGATCTTGGAATAAAATGAAGTGCAGATGACCTCATCATCTTTGGCATAGGATGGTGGTCCAGTGCGGGGATAGATATTGTAGAGGGTCAGGCACTCTGTGTCTGTTACTGCATGATACTGCCAGGGTTTATATTCCACATCATCCAGGGAACGTTCCAAAATCCAGTTTCCGGGCCGGGGGGAGTTGGCTGCTTTCACAATCACATAGGCAATCTGGAACACCTGAATAGGAGTTATAATAGCACATCTTTGAGTTCCAAAGTGCTCTTAGAAAGGTGGCCACTATCTAAGAGTTCATCTCAGATTTTGTTTTATAACTCAATTGTGTTTGCTCATACTTATATACCTTCTTGCTGAGAGGAGCTGTTTCATTTTGACAACCATGACTTTGAAAGCAATGAATTAAGATTAAAGTTCTCTAACAACTCATTAGCATTGTTTCACAAAGTTTTTAAAGATTCTTAAAGCATCAATATGCCAAACACTTATTACATACCAATTTTCTCATCTCATAGTAAAGGCAAAAATAATATGTGCTAAAAATAAAACATTCTCATTTAAATCCACTTAATCCTCAAGTATGTAGACCTGTATTTGACATCAAAACAACATAGCACTTCAGAGGCACGTTTCTGTACTCACGTTGTAGGTCCAGCATTTGTGTAAACCTAGGAAGATTATTTTTTCCTGACTATAGTTTCATTTTCTATGAATTAAGATCAAGAACAAGCACATACCCAAGTCACCACTGGATTAAATGGAATAATGAATACAGAGAAGTTAGAAAAGCACTTGGCAGTAGATACCCAATAAATGCGGATTTCTTTACATGCCCGCATAGAAAATATGAAATAGAAATCCCAGTGATATATGCACAAGGGATTAAAACTATAACATAATAAATGGAAGGTTTCTGTGTTTTCTCTTTTTAAGATGATTGTATCTAAAATCATGGGAAGAAGTGTCATTGCTATTATTTGCAGAGCAAACCCAGTAGAAAGAGGGCAGGGGAAGCAGTAACCTTTTTAAATCTGAACAGTTTGATGACAGAGGGAAGGAGGGAGGGAGAAAAGGAAGGAGAGAGAGAGAGCTAAATGTTTATGAGACTATATGGGTGTTTGCAGTGCAATGAGAAAGTCTCAAAGAATAATGGTCACATATTACAAAGTGATGTTTTTGTGTGCTATCCTAGGCAGAAATATAGATACAACCTAGATAAAAATATAATTCTTCTAGAATGGAAATGATAATCCATGAAAAGTAACAATAAAGCAATATAATATTTTTTAGACTTGTAAATTCTGTAGCACATAGAGATTTTGACAAGTTTAAGTTCAGTGGATGACAAGGTCACTAGTGATGATGAGTCTGGTGACAGGTTTATCCAACCATGTGATTAAGGGCTCTGCTGTGTCATAGAAAGAATCCTAAAAGAAATATTCTAGAGAAATGATATTGGCAATTAGGGCTGCTTGAATTCATGTATAGTACCTTTGATATATTTTGAGATGACAAATTAAAAACTCGATATAGAAGAGGAAATATAGGTCACAGCTGTTTTTGAAGAATGTTTTATAGAAGGTGGACATACCATGGGTAGTGAGAAAAACACATAATTTTTCAAAAAATTGAGTTTAGACTTGATATTTACTGGTTAGACAAAGTTGTGGGGAAGTTGCTGGCTAAAACTCTGAAATCCTTCTGTTGATTAATTACCACTGTCAAGTCATTTCAATGCCATCTCTTCCTAGAGGCCAACAGACTGAGTACGATAAGGAACAGCCAAGATGTCTATTCTGTTTAGAAAGGGCTTCTGCTATTTTCTTCTCATGAGTGCCATACAAGTGGGAAATATTTATGCTTTTTGTGTGTGTGTGTGTGTGTGTGTGTGTGTGTGTGTGCGCACGCGCACAGGCCCAACACTAATGTTTGGAATTTTCCTCAACCAGTCTCTATCACATCCATTGAGGCAAATTTCCCACTGAACCTAGAGCTTGCCAATATGGCCAATCTGGTGGACTATTTTGCTCTAGGATTGCCCTGTATCTGTCTTCAAAGTGATGGATTTATAACTAGACTACCATGCCTACGCATGGTATGGGGATGTGAACTTCAGCCTCACAATTTAACACAAGACTGTTAACCACTGAACTATCACTGCAGACCTTAAGTCTACATTTTCATAATTTCAGATACATACATATCTATGTATGTACATTTAAATATTTGAAAATACATGTTTGACACAAGACTATTCATACCATGTTAAAGCCATTTATTTTAAGAATGAGGAATAAAGATGAGGTAGAACATGAGGGCTCTTTCTTCATCCCAGTATCCCATCATTACTTGTACTATTACAAATGTCTTACATTCCAGCAAAATTATTATTGTTATTACTATTTTGTAGTTGTGCAACTTAGACCCAGAGCCTCTCACATGCTAGAAGAACACACTACCCTGGAGCTGAATCTGTAACACTTGGTCCATTTGTTCTAACTGACTCTGGCTAACACAGAATTCCTAATTATTCTACCTCAACCTGAGTGTAGGGATGGATGATAATTAACACTGGCTTCCTTTGTACTAAGAGGATCAAACTCCATTATCTACAGTATTCGCTTTTTCTGAAATTTTAAATGTTGGCTTTAAGCAATTATCTCCATTTAAGTGGATTCTCATCAACAATCCATCACATAAATTCCTTATTGAGGAATATATTAACTAATACCCCTCAGAAGGAATGTAAAGGAAGCCTGGCATCCACAGCACAGCTAAGAAACAGTCTCTTCCTGGTTATCTGTAATCCTGAAGCAACTTTGGAAAGCCTAAAAATGATGTGTGTGTGTGTGTGTGTGTGTGTGTGTGTGTGTGTGTGTGTGTGTGCGAGAGAGAGAGAGAAAGAGAGAGAGAGAGAGAGAGAGAGAGAGAGAGAGAGAGAGAGAGAGAGAGAGAGAAACAGCTAAATTGTGAGTACTGGGGCTTTTGTTTTTAGTTCTTTAAAGAAATGCTATAATTTTTACTACAGTATTTAGAGGTAGTGACCATTATGAGCATTATGACATGCAGCTGGATAATCAAAATCACTGCAGCATCCCTGATTCTGCTTTTAGTTTAGTTCTGACCATCTCTGCAAGGGCCTGCATCCTAGTCAACACCAGGGCATACGTGACTTGGAGGAAACATGGCATACATTTCTCTGCTGCTATTCTTAGTGATCCTTGATGGTATAATAAAAGTAAGTAAACATTCCACTTTCTAATTTATGTCCAAAGACAATGCAAGGAATAGATAGTGAGATAATGAACACAATGTGCTGGATATTCTTTGGAAAAGAGTATCTGCTGAATATATAGTCAAGTTGGTATCTTTCCTTTCAGAAAAAAAAATGTGCAAAGATATTTTTTTAAAGATACACAGAAATAAAAGATAATGAAACATATTAGAGATCACAGTTAGTCCATAAGAAAAATAAGGATACACTGGGGTTATAGATAAGGAACTTTGTTTAGCAAGCAGCTCCACAAGCAGATAGATAGGGGAACAGACCAATTTCTCTTGAGAATGTGATATAGATTTATGAATCCAGAGTGTCTGTGTTGGCTCTGAAATAATAGATGAAAACTTTTTAAACAAAGTATCTTAGGGCCTTATTCTATAATTCATTATAACAGACAGAATTAAGTGCCATGGAAAGCTGTCATTGTCTTTTAAAATATCAAAAGAGCGCCATTTCAAAACAATACCGTTCTTTCATTTGTTTTCTACGGATTCTTCCACAGCCCATGCAACATTAATTAAATTTGTTGGCATGTACTATTATGAATAAACTTCTTAAAGTGTTGTAAATAGCATTATTGAAAACTACAATGAATAGAAGCATTCTTTGAGGGCTTGAGAGAGTGAATGTGAAAATTTCTGAGAGTTTTCTAAGTACTCCACATTTTCAATGCCTTGAACAATAGCTCTTTAATGTTGTCTAGGCCGTTTTTATTAACTGTCTCTCGTGTTTTACATATAAAGACTCTTCAAAATCAGTACTGTTAATACCTTATTCTACATGAATAAAGACCCAATCTGTTACAGTGAAGCAAGAAAAGCTAACATCCGCTGTGAGAAGCATTAAGACCTCCAGGCTTCAATGAGCACAATATATCAATGTGATATGCAATTTTTATTTGTTTGTTTGTTGGTTGTTTGGTTGTATTGGGGGAGGAGGGGTCTTTGTTTTTGTGAAAGGATATTTTTAAAAACTTAGTGCCTGAAAAAAATATCCAAAAAATATTTTTTTTAAATAATACCAAAATCTAAAATGTTACTGTAACAAAGGGAATTTTCTATTTCCTGTTAACCTTGCTGGTCATTCACACATGTAACAGATTATCATGTAATTACTTCATCTGATGCAGTGTTGAACTATGTGTTTCTTCTCCAGTAATTGAAATGTATTTAGAATGTAGTTTCATTTAGCATGAAATTGGACGAAAAGGTCCTTCTGAATTATCTATTAGCCCAAGGATTTTAACATACAACAAGCATTACAGAAAGATGCCTATCCATGCCATGGGAAAATTATGTGATATTGCACAATCCTGCATCAAGTAAATAACCCAGGAATTTGGAGTACTTTGGGTGCTGAATTATCTTAGTTCACCTAAAAATGATAAGGTATGAGAGGTATTTAGATCCAAATCTAATGTATGTCTTGGTGAGTGATTTCCTTAAGATTGACTTCTAGAACTTTCAGGGTTAGGATTCTCATTTCTCATGCTTCCTTGGTCTTCAGATGAATGCTATCAAAAAGTTTTGTGTTTTGAATATTCTAGAAATTTTGTGTCACTGGTACACAGCTAGAAGAATCATGATAAGGGCTGGAAAGATGAGTAACCAGTTAATAGTTCCTGTTGTGCAATCAGGACCAGAGTGTTGATCCTAGTACTCACCTATCACCCCAAGCAACATGCAAATGGCATAAGAATAGTTTTGATACCCTCTTCTGGCCTCTACATTCACAAAGAAGTATGGACCTACACCCCCCACACAGGTATATTCTCACTCAAACGTCAAACACACACACACACACACACACACACATGCACACTCACACACATGCACACACTCTCCCACAAATGCAAAAAATAACTGTGTTTTTTTTTCCTGAAAAGAGGCAGAATGAATATGACTCCTTAATAGCAAAACAAGGTCTTTTCTTTATGTGCTTCATAAAAGACTAATAAATCAACGAAGGACAGGGGCTGTAAGCAACAGTGCAGTTCCTTCAAGAAGGACTTGACCCAACACACTCTCTTCTGAATCTTCTTCCCTGGTTACTTATGAGACTAGCAGGTGCCTATCTAATTTCTGTCTTGTTTTGTGCACTGATTCCTTCCCTGCCCTGCTGTCAGATTGGAAACCATAGCCATCAATTGCCGGCAGGATTCACTGCAATGTTATAATATCTGCTTCTGTCCATGCTATGAATTTTAACATTCCTAGCAGCTGTGACCCAAACTCCACATTACAAAAACTATGTTTTGCAAGCTCATTTGAAGTCGATGCTTTAGAATGGTACATGAGGCAAGTTGTGCTTTTTGTCCATTGTGTTATAATGTGATGAGAGTGACTTTATATCAAAACAACATACACAAAAAAAGGATTTCTCAAGTTTAGGGAAGAATTCAAGATGCTCATAGAGGTATCTATGATGGTGTTCTTAAGCTTAAATTTAAGTTTGACACCAAGTTTAAAAGGTTTAAATGAGACTATAAAGTTAAAAACAAAACTCAACCTAACAACATCCACAGTCATAATCAGAGTGAGTTGTATGACTATTTATCTCTTTATTTCATTCAGGATACCCAGAATGATGTGACAGGGGGCTTCTGAGGAGTTCACTGGCCCATGTTTTCAGTCCTCAGGCAAATGCATTTCAAATAATTCCACTTACTAAAATGATGCATAATTGTCACTCAGTTATACTACTTAGGCCACTTATCTTCTTCCCCTGCTGCAAATGTGTTAGCATATCTAGCATCAACTGATGGAAGCTGCAGGTAAACAGATGTGCCACTCTGCCTCAGGGTAAGTGGCTCTGTCAGGTCACAAGAGAAACAGGAACACTCTGCTCCCAATTAACACAGATTTTTAAAATGCTCACATACACTCATGAAATTAATACATTTGAAAATGAATGGTTCACCACCTAAGATTTTCCTAAGAAACAATAATCTGACCAGATGACTAATGATAATCCTGTGAAGAGAAAATTTGCAATTATTTGTTGAAATTGGATTTTTTTTATAATGAGTTTAAATCAATGGCTAACCTTTCAACAGACAGTCTTGAAGGACTTTTTTTGCTTCATTATACAAGAAAGAAAATCTTTACCTGTAGTCCAAATAAATGAGATAGTTTTCAGTTCTCTCTACTAGTATGCAATTAACATACAGTTGCATACAATAATATGCAATTCTATTTGTTTCATTAGAAATACTAGATGGATTATTTTTCTATAAATCTGGACAAGTTTATAATAAAGTTAACTTTTAAAACATTAAAACCAGAATAATCAAGAACACGCTACAGTTGAAGTGCTCTGAGTAGAGGGGTTCACCGTTAGATGACAAGGGGATGCATGGGACATGTTGATGATGCATGTGGTTTGCTTCTCTTTATTTTGAGGAAGAACTACTTTGATCAAGAGCCCTATAGATACCAATGCCTGTCAATTACCATTGATATAACCAAATGGGAGACACCCAGACATTTATACAGTATCTTAGAAATACAGTCTGCCACCTATAAAACAGCCAATCCAAAAGAGTGAAATTCTATTAGAGGACATCTAAGCTGGTTCGTAGTCAGGATCTGTGGTAGTGTGTACACAATACCTCAGGAGACAGTTATCAAAGGGAGAATGTTAGGCCTTTCACTGGAAAAGTCATAGGAATCCTCAAATAAATAAGTATATTTAAAGGAAGCTAAAAATATAAAGATCAAGAGATATTTGAAAGGTTTAGCAGAACAAAGGAATGTGTGCCCTCATATGCCAACTATTTAGCAATTCAGAAAGGGACAGTGGGCAAGTACAAAGAGTTTGGGTGAGAGTTGATACCTGTTACTATTACGCAAATAGGCATGATCATGGTTTTATTTACCAAAGAAGTTTTATCTTTCAGTGGCAGAAAGAAAACAATAACATAAAGAGAGATGTACAAGAGCTTGCTTCCAAACAATCTCCTGGCTTAGTATAGTATACGGTTGTGTTTAAAACCAACATGGACGGGAGTGCTGATGATAGGGCTTACTGGATCAGTGTACTTGCTGTGCTAGCATGGGAGACTAAGTTTAAATCCCAGCACCCAAATAAAAGCCAGATGTGGCTGCAAGAGATAGTGACTCCCTGGCTAGCAGGCATAGGTGGAACAGTGAGCTACAGGTCCACTGGGACATCCTATATCAAGAAAATAAAGATACCAGGGATAGATTCCCAATGTTTTCTGTCCTCCACATGTGCACACTAGAACACATTCTCCTTGACACTCTTGTGTATGCAACATACACACACACACACACACACACACACACACACACACACAAATAAAAACGAAATAGCAACATGAAGAAAGCCATGAGCTAACTCTCACAAGTGGGTGGGTGTTGAGAGTATCCACATTCATACTACTCTCTATGATTTTATGTATATCAGATGTTTTTCACAATCATAACAAAACACTTACTAATATATGTCATTTTAATAAACAAATATTTCTCTTTTACACAATAGTATTACTACTGGCAGTAATTTAGTGCTTTTTTTTCTGAAGTAAAAACATTTAATACATTTTCTTAATTACTTTGATAAATAGCTCAGCATTTTTTGTGACTATACTAAATTCAGAGACCAAGAAACATGTATGAATAATTATCATCCACAATGGCATTGCTGGCCATAAGGTCTCAACATTTTAGCCCAGCCTCACGAAAACTCATTGCAAGAGGGAGTATAATCCAAATTGGAATGAACACGGTCCTCCCCCTGCTTATTAACACATCTAGTCATCCATGCTTCATAAAGTTGCTATCATTTTAACAATGTTAGCTGCGGGGGAAATCCAGGCAAGCATTTTTCTTGTCTTTAGCACTGCCCTTGACATCTCTCTCTCCTCACAGGCTTCTTTCTCTTTTGAAACAATCTACGGTTTCAAAAGATTGACTTGCCTCCTGTGAGGAAGTCATTGGCTCAGCATGGCATTCACAGCAGCTACTGGTAAAAGAGCAGGTGGGCTGAGTCCTACATGGAGCATGCCAGGCCATTCAGTCCAGCCATCACAGAGTGCAATATTAGTGTGAATCACGACAATCAAAACTGGGGCAGTTTAAAGGCTGCCTTCTGAAAATTCCTCACCCTGGAGAACTAGCCAGCCTGGCCTTGTTTTGTTTCTTGTGCTTCTACAGTTATCAGGGTAAGGACAGGTAAGGACAACGTTCTCCGAAAGTGACAGTGCAGATGTGAATGAAGGACTGTGCTTCAAAGCTTTCAGAGAACAATAGGAAAGATCTGTAGTGATGAGAAGAGTTAGAACTGGAGTGTGAACTGTGCAGAATCACAAAACAAACGAAGACAGATGGAAACTTTTTGATTGTGGCTCATGAATGCTTAACACAGATCTGAGTCACTCAACATTTGCCCAGTTTACCAGTTACAAATGAAATAGCACCAGCTATTTTCATGTTTTTCTGCTTCTCCACTGTTGTGTTTTTCTTTATAGAGTTTGTAAAATAATTATCGTCTCTATTTAAATTACCTACAGCTTCAGATTCACAACCTCACCCTAATTTAACAACCTCCAGAAAGATGTCAGTGACGTGGTGGAAAAGTTTTCTTCTTAATCTTCTTTGAAGTATCTACAGATTTTTATTATGCTTATGTGTTCTCCAAATTTCTGGATCTTTCTTTCACTTCAGAAAAAAAAAATATTTTCTGAGGCATGGTTGTTCAAGGTGCAACCTCAGCACTGTGGAAACTGAGGCAGGTGGATTGCTGCAAATGTGAAGTTATCTTGGGTAATATGGTATATTTGCTCATTTCCAAGAAAACCTGTACATATAGAGACACTGACTCAATATAAAAAGATACTTAAAATCTGGTGTATTATGAAACTCCAGCATACCTTCCTAATTCAGTACTTTACCTTAAATGGACAGTAAACAACAGCAGAGGAATTACCCAGAGTAAACCTACCTCTACATTGTACTGATAAGCACAATTCCCAAGCCCTTAAGGGGTTTCCAGGAGATAACAATCTGAGTTCTTGCTAAGTCCTGGAAGAACAGTTGTGGTGTCTCCTTAATTAAAGTTTCCCAAGCCAAATAAATAAATAATAAAAAATCAATAAAAATGTGTTTTGTGTCCTAAAGTGGTCCTTTCTTTGAGAAAAAGAAAATTCAATGACCACTTTTTGGTAGCATTTTAGCATGCTTAATTTTGAGAATTCTTTGAGATAAGTAATAGACAAAAATATAAGGGTTTTTTTTTTTTTTTTTTTTTTAATATTACAACCGAATAGCTTTAGTTCAGTCAAATGAGTATTCAGGGTATGAGAGGGAAATGAAATCTTTAAAAGTAACATCAGAATCATTTCTAACAAAAATCTTTCCTAACATGTTAGGAGTGTCCTAAATACCCACCTCCTTATCAAATAGCCTCAGTTCCACAGTCCCTCTTGTGAGTCAACCATCACTTAGGTGTGGTTAATTTTTAGAAAAAGCATCTTTAGAAAAGTTTTATACCCAATTTCTTCTAAAGTAGTATAAAGTATTGCCCTTGAATTCTGAATCTGAAATCATTATTCACCAATAAATTCTGTCAGAATATTTATAAGCAAATCCTTAAAAATAGTACATCTCCTGGACATTGTAGTTTTTTCCTCTGGCATGAGATCAAGCTCTGCTTCACATGTAAAAATGGGGGCAGGATTCATACTCCAGGGGATTCCTGAGTGGGCAGGCTTAAACCAGACCTAAGGTTGTAAGACCCTCTCTGTGTGCTCAGAAAAAAAATCCTGAATACTCCCCCAAATAATAGTTGAGCTGACAAATACACACACACACACACACACACACACACACACACACACACACACACACACATATTTGCCAAGAAAACCACAAACAGAAAGGCAGCACAGCAAGAATCCCTTTGTGTCTCATGACATGAAGCCAGGACTCTACTATTAAAGTAGAACACACACCAGTCAGGTAAGAAATGGCTGCAAGGCCCTGCAAGGAGGATAATGATGGCTTAGCTTCCATGAGCCTGGCCTCTATGCTAGCAGTCACTGTGGAATGGGACTGGTGTCCAGTAAACAGAGGCAGTTGCTGAAACACATGTTCTGTGTATATTGAATGGAACAGGTGCGTCATTCCTTTCCCTATTCAAGTTTTGACATTACAAACACCACACTGAAAAACGTGGAGCCCCATGACTATCAGAATTCTCCAGAATGCTTTTAACATCTGGATAGGAAACTCTAAATTTGGAATATAAGAGAAGAGAAGGTCATAATTTCAATTGCAGATATTATTGATATAGGCATTTTAGTAATATATTAAGTGCCTAAGGTACATAACATACTGGGATAACTTCAGATTTGGCTTTGCAAGCGGAACATAAATGAAATTACTTAAATATTTACAGGGTACATTTGAATGCCCTTATTCTCAGTAGATAAGAGAACATTCAAATAAGAATTAGGGTGACTCCCAAAATAAGCAGGATAGGACAAACAGTTGTACCTGAAATCAAATCCACTTAGAGATTACTAGGCTCATTTTTGTTTTCCAAGGTACCAATTATAGAATGTACAGTTACAAATCAGAATGAGTGTATTAATTAGTTTGCCAATCCGTTTGTTTCAATTACTGAATTCAATTACATTATTTACCATGGCATCCTTTAGCCTAGCAACTGGTATACAGGAATGAGGAAAAAAAAAAAAAAAAAAAAAAAAAAAAAAAAAAAAAAAAAAAAAAAAAAAAAAAAAAAAAAAAAAAAAAAAAAAAAAAAAAAAAAAAAAAAAAAAAAAAAAAAAAAAAAAAAAAAAAAAAAAAACCTTCTCTCACTGGAGTTATGTTATAGAAAAACAAGCACCTTGCCAGAGCCAATTCACATGGTTTTCAGAAGCCAATGTGAGCATCTCTTATCAATGTTGTGTCTGTGCCCAATGATATTGCATGAGATAATGTGACACCAGCCACTATAGAAATATTTTCCTCATGGAAAGTTGCTAACATTTTAACATGGGGCTTTGCGATCCCCTGGAGAGCCAGTTACTAAACACTTGCCAATATGCTACTTTAATTACAAGCAAGATAAATAACCAAGTAGCTGGTGAGATAGCTTAAAGGTTACGGACACTGACTGTTCTTCCAAAGGAACCCAGTTCAAATCCCAACATTTACAGATAAATAAGCAAGTAGTGGGATCTGGGGCAGAGTTTCCTAGAACACATTCACAAAAGACTTTTCTGAGAAGATGGCCCTCAAGCAAAGATCTTCATGATATGAGGGATGAAACTACATTATGGCTTGGTGAATAGCACTGAAGGCAGAAGTCACAACTAGAATGGAAGGTTTGATATAGGAATAAATCTATTCTGTCACAAGAAATCTGATGTGATCAAAGTGAAATAGAGAAAAAAAAACAGTATATAGTCAGTGATGATGCTAGAGACTGTGAGGATCAGGTCCCAGGGATATATAGAAGGTAAGTAGAGGTAGGAATTGGATTCAGACAGATTGGATGTTATGTGAGGACTTTGGACAGTGGGATAACAGAATGTAATTACATTTTAAATGGCTATTCTGAGTACTCAAGGGCAAGTGGGCTGCAGGTAGGAATATGAGAACAAGTTAGACATGAAGTTCTTCTAGTTGCCATGGTGAGAGGTTGATCATGGCTTACATTAGGATGGAGATATGCTAATGATGTCATAGGCATTCATGATGTGTTTTGTAGGGAGTTTTTGAAGGATCTGTATTAAAAAAATGTAAGGAAGAAATGATAATTAGGGTTATTTTCAGAGTCAAGTTGGCAAAATGATCCACAATGAGTTTACCTTTAAAACTTTTAACTAAGAAAGAGAAATTTAGAATGTTTTATAAATATTTATTAATTGAGGATAAGATCTACCGAGTCTGTACTCTCAACAGGAATTCTACTGACTCACAAATAGTCATTAGAGTTTATAGTTCCCTTGTTCTGGACTTTCTAAAATTACTTCAATAATAGAGAAAAAAGAAAATACACTTTAAATGCAATGGTAGAAGTGGTTATCAATGGGATCACTTGTTAGGAAGCTCATACTGATATCCCCATTATGGCAGCAGACACCATAACTTAATGGAGTTTCCTGAAGTTGAACTAATGTGTTTTACTCATATTGTTCTTAAATTTCAGAGGAATGCCAGTTCCAGCCTATTCAATAACAATTGTTAAACAGCTATGTGATGTTGTTTACAAGAATCTAACTAGACACTGGAAAAATGAATAAGACATAAAAAGGGATTATGAAATAAAGTTATAAATAATTCACATTTAAAGATGTTTAATTTTTACTATCTTTTAGTCTAGTCATCTAGTGGTTATTTTCTTTAAAATATAAAATATTGTTTTGTTAAAATCCTCATATTTTTAGGAAAATTTTGATATTGGTATATGTGTTAAACCTCACATATTTGCTATATATTTTTAAAAATTTTCATAAAACATTGTTTTTTTCAGGACATTGTATTAACTGTAGATCCTTTATTTTTTATCTGATAATGGTTAATAAATTATGGAACAAGAATTAAACTCATTGCTCATTAACTCAGAAATTTCTTTGTAAAATATTGAGTATAGAATTCTATATAATATGTTGAAATAATAAGGATGTTAACTGCCATGATGCTATGGAAATATTCAAATCTACAGTGTGATTATTGCAGAGAAATTAAATATTCTTCCTCAGCAAAATCAACAAATCACATTGGAAGTGAAAAGAGAGGATTTAACTTTCTGAAAACCATCTTGGCTAAATCAGATCAATAATAATAGTTCAGTTCTGCCTGTCTGATGTTCAGTCTGTTGTAATTAGTTTCCCATAGCATTTTTATCAGATTTCCAAGGTTATGTGGTTTCTTGTGGGTACTTATACTGACCAATGAACACACTAAACACTAAAGCCATCTAAATTATTCTTAGAGAGGCAGCCACACACAGAGATAGTTAATCAAGCAATACAGGATGTGAAGTTTTATTATAAAAATGTATTATATGGTAATAATGATATTTTTGATAAATCCAAATTTCACCTACAAGTAGAATTTTAAGATTATTTTTACAATAATTTAATTTTTAAAGAAAGCTGTGATAAATGATAAGTTCAGTTTTATGAACAACAAAGAAAATTTTGATGATCTTAAATTTCAAGGTATGCAAAGGAAATGGAAAAAAGTCTGTTTTGGAGTCTGGAAGAAAAGCTGTGAAATTAGGTGTGGCTAAGCTAGGTTCTGGTTCCATTGCCTTTAAACTGTTAAATGCTCAGCAAGATATTTAATTTCTGGTGCAAATGTTCTTATTTGTAATATTATCTGCCCTGAAAAGATGGCCAATTATGATTCACAGGTCCATGTAGAACATTTTGTCCACTGTACAGGACAAAACAGGTTTTAAGTAGTGCCTGCAGCAACTTCCTAATGACAAAAAAAATTGCCTCTTATAATTCCAGACATGAGTATGCACATGTTCTATTTGTATGATAAAACTGTAATTTATGCAAATAATAAAATAGCTCATTTACTACCTGACTCTTTTTGACTTATCATGAGCCTTTAACTGATGACATATTTCAGCAAGCTGAGCAAAATTGAGAAGGATTTAATTTCCTTTAGCGCAAGGTTGTATCTCTCATGATTCAAGACTTTCAAATTTTACAGGGTACTCCTCATTGCTATTCTTTCCAACAGCAGGTAGTTTAAAAATTATTATGTATCTCTCAGGATGTGTCAAAAACGACCTCAAGAAATATGAGAGAACTCGTGTTGAAAATATGAACTGTTATCTCTTTAAACCAATTTAGAAAACTGAAAAGAGAACAGAAAACAAGAAGTGTGAGAGTGTGAGGAGGGTTCAGCTATAGTGTCCTATTGGTAGAAAAGTGAAATGGTGTAGCCACTTTAGGCCGCTTACACAAAAGAACTTTTTAAAAAGTTATAGTATCTTGGACTAGCAAGTTCACATTCAGATGTACAACCAAAAAAGCAAATGAATAAACAGAAAATGTAAAAACAGAGACTTCAACAGTTATTCATACTAAAACATGATCATAGTTCAAAGATCCATTAGCAAAGTGGAGGTGTGAGATACACACTTAGAGTAAGCATCATTTATTGTATCACTGTATAATTTCACCTCATGTGGTACCTATCATAATGACAGTCACACTATGGAAGGGGGATGCTTCTTTACAGAGTCTGGCATGAAATGACAAGTTTTGATTTAATGAGTTCTGTGTGTCAAGTTTTGCAAGTTGCAAAGGCAGACGGTGCTATGGCTCCAACAACAACATGTCCTAAATGTCTTTGAGCTTACACATACAGTGATCATGACGATCAAGTTTATTCTACAAATATTTTATTATGTTTTTGTTGGTGGTTTCAGTGGCTTACCAAAAGAACCATAACAGCATACTCCAAGAAGCTTATTGTGTGTGAAAATATCACTCAAAATATTTGCTTTCTGAGTTGAAAACAATAACCTCAAACAAAGAAAAATTTAGTGAGAAACATTTTTTCTGCCTTTATAAATATCTGATTGACAAAATAAATAAAAGGCCTGGTTAGGTTCACAACAAGCCTGAAGAGAAAGTAAGAATGGTTTTCAAACATGGCTGAACTTGTAAGATCTTCCACAGAAAAAATTTCTGAGAATAATGCATTGTGTTAGATGTCTCTACACATCGTGACCATCCTACATCCATAGGTTCTGTCACGGTTCATTCTGTGCAATGACACATTTCTCATTAAAGTAACAAGAGAGTGTTCACTACCTAGAAACCTTGTGCTCTGTCTTTTTTCATATTCTTCAAATCCAGATTTTTTTTAAAAAAAAAAAATAAGTTTTAAGTATGTTTTTAATTTTTGTACATGCAGTTCTTTTGGTGAAATGAGAGTACTACAAAAGCTGAATGTGACATGACATATCAAGAAATAATGTAAGAAATAAGCTGTGTCACTGGTGTGCTCCCAAGTCTTCATAAGTAAAATTTACCGGGTGCTACATGGTTAGCTTTGACTTTGGATGTCAACACAACCTAGAAGTCATCTAG
Organism: Sigmodon hispidus; assembly: GCA_004025045.1. Lineage (NCBI taxonomy): Eukaryota > Metazoa > Chordata > Mammalia > Rodentia > Cricetidae > Sigmodon > Sigmodon hispidus. The sequence continues at coordinate 354,864 of PVIH01000250.1, forward strand.
AAAGAGAATCACAGCAGGGAACTGTCTACTTTGGGCTGTCTTATGAACATAGCTGTGGAGGGGCTCTCTTTATTATGAATGTTAACTGACATGGGATGACTCAGCTCACAGTAAGTGGTACCACTCCCTTCTCATAACAAGGAGGTGCAGTGGTAATGCAGATGTTACCAAGGAAGTGCTTGTGACTTCAAGAATCCAGGCCCCAATGGGACGTGGCCAGAATTGTTCAAGATCCAGCACTCAGACTCCCTCCTTCTCTTTTAGTTCCTGTGTCTCCAGAAGGAAACTGAGCTTCCCCGAGTTCTGCTTCTCCTAGAATTGTTTCTTATGTTTGTAAGTTTGTTCTCTTCCCTTAATAAATATCAACATATTGTATGATGTATTGAATTTGATTAATTGCAACAATACCTGGTGCCCAATGTAGGGTGATTCCCATGCTAGCAAGGCTTGGTTCACAACCTAAAATATCTTGCTAACTACCATGGGCCAGGAGATCTCTGTGAGCTACGCTCTCCTGCAATCCCAGTTTGGGGCTCTCTCTCTCTCTCTCTCTCTCTCTCTCTCTCTCTCTCTCTCTCTCTCTGTGTGTGTGTGTGTGTGTGTGTGTGTGTGTGTGTGTATGTGTGTGTGTGTGGCCAAGGCTGGACTTGAACTCATGATTCTCCTGCCTCTGCCTCCTTCAGCAAATCCTATGGGTGTGTGCCACCACAACCAGCCAATGCACCATATGTTATGCCTGTGTGTAAGAATTACCATGCAGCCACCAGGGAGTCTGGACACACTGTAAAGAGTGAGAATTTTATTGTTACATACAGGTTACATACAGGTTCCCACGAACCTGGGTTGGTACCCTAATTCTGGTGCAGCAAAAAGGCTAGGAACCCCAACAGGCAGGGGTCTTTATTTTTCCCTTTTTTAAATTATGATTAAAGTCTCATTTTTTATCCATATATTTCCTTGTACAAACTCCCTTCCCCTCCTGCCCCTCTCCTGCATACCAGTGACACACCCTCTCTTCTCCCTATCTCTTTATCTCCTCCCCATCAAGGGCAGGAGGTCCCAAGGTCCCAAGGTGGCTTAGTTCAGCATCCACTCCAGGCAGATCCGCTTTCCTCACCCCAACTTCAAGACTGGGTCAGGTGTTCCTCTGGAGGGAATGGGCTCCAAGGAGCCATTCCAAGGCGTTTCAGATCCCAAGCTGTGCAGATGTGGTTTGCACCTTGGAAATGCTTCCCTTTTTTATTTAAAGTCCACTAATGAATGAGTACATCCCCTGCTTATCTTTCTGGGTTTGTGAGACCTCACTCAGGAGGATATTCTCCAAATCCATCCATTTGCCTGCAAATTTTAGGATATCATTTTAAAACAAAACATACATGTGCAAGATGCAACATGCCTTGGCATTTCAGGATTGGGCAAAGGGATAAGGTACAGCAGCAATTGGTGCGAATCCAACTTTTGAACCCATTGGCTGCTGCATTTACTCGAAGACCTGGGCCCTGCATCCAAGTATCAACGTGCGAATGAATCCAGATCCTTACATTTCCCACTTTGACTGGTTACTGATGCTTGTATGCATCCATTGCTATCTCTGCTTTGGACTACATAACTTAGAATGTAAACCACATGAACCCATTCTTTCCTACATTGCTTTTTGTCAAGGTATTTTGTCACAGAAACATAACTAGAAGAGGTGATATGTGTCATATGATATTCACTACCATAAAGGCAAGTAGAGGACCACTGCTTTGTAACTCACTTTCTGTCTCAATGCATACTCATATCTGTGTAGATACATGTGTAAAATGGTAGCAAGGCCTCTTTAAATCTAATATGGCTGGTAGGTGCAAATTAATAATAATGTCAAGATGTGACCTATTTACTTAAAAATAAAACATCTAATTATATGAACTATAATAAAAATATACTAATATTGTTTTAAATACTAATTGAAATATGCTGACTCTATCTCAATTTTTAAGCATATTCTAAAATTATTAAGAAAATAACTTTTTTCTTTCTTCACATCTTAATTTTTGTGTTTTGCTCTATAAGCCCTTCTGTATTTCCGGCATCACTAAGTAAATACACTAATTTTCATGGTGATAGATAAGCATTTCTCATTTTAATTTCATAAAAATGCCATCAATTAAAATTGAAATTTGATTTTAATATTATTACTCAGAAAAATCTTGCACTCCAACCCATATTGAAAGTTTTAGCCTGGAATGAATAAATACTATGAACACAGACAGCTTAATAAAAACTTACACACTGTTCCTATTAGCCTCTATGTAGAACGTAACCCTTTCTTTTTCTCTCTATCTCTTTCTGTCTCTCTCCGCCTCTGTCTCTTTTTGTGTGTATGTGAGTTTATATACCATATGAATATGTATATATATGTGTATGTATGAGGGTACATGTTTATTTGTATGCATGTATGTCGAGATAAGAGATCCACATCAGGTGTCTTTCTAAATCTCTCTTTATCTTATTTTTGAGGCAAAGTCTTTCCCTGAACTTGGAGCTTACCTGTGAGCTTCAGATTCTTTATGTGTCTACATGTTTTGTGCACATATTATAGACACATACGTCTATGGCTGGGTAGGAATAGAATTCATAACTCATATAAAGCACTTCACTTAAAAAGTTTCCTCCATCCTTTGAACAAGACTTCTTAGATCAGAATAATAATGATGATACCTGCTGAGAAGCATCTGCTCTTTGGGTCTTGTACTGATTTCCTGACTTGTACTAAATTTCCTTTATTTGTGTTCAATGTTTCCACTAATTTAAGATAAATCTAAAATCAGCTTCCCACAGCCAACTTGGCAGAAAGCTGCATTAAAATCTTTGTAAAAACAAACAAAAGTGAGATATTTTGACAAAGTAATTTATTACTATGAATATTTAAACACAACCTGGCAAATAAGCAAAGATGTTATCACTTCTTCTACTTTATTGTGTACAATTTCATTGGCTATTACCTTAGTTAAAAAAATGCATTGTACACATTTATATACTTAAACTGCTAACTGGTAGATAGTACTATGTCTTCAAAATGTTCCAAATTACATTTTCTTATTTGTAGCCATTTTGTAGCAAAAAAAGAGAGAGAGAGAGAAAGAAAGATTGGAAGGAGAAGAAGAAGAAGAAGAAGAAGAAGAAGAAGAAGAAGAAGAAGAAGAAGAAGAAGAAAATATCTACAACAAAAAGTACCTAGATAATGTTACTCATTGATATGGGGGGGCTGTGATTTCTGCTTTTTTCTGGCATTGTGGTGCATCTGATACTGAGGCAGTAGGCTTATTTTTCTTGACACATTGGTTATCTCTCGATCTAATTTACCTCTCACCTCTAACTTGGATGCCTGAGATTCAGTCTGGCTCTCCTTTTAACTTCCTTAGCTGATAGAGGAACCTAGTGCTCAATGAATTCTTTTCTCCACCATATTAAAGCTTGCCTCACCACTCTACTCTCTTCCTGAAGCACGATTGTCTTCTGACTATCTGTAGGCCCCTGCAGTGACCTTCACCTGCACTCTGAGCCTTGATGGACATAGCCCATGGATTGCTAACTGCTTTCAAATTACATGCCCTGTCTAGTTCCTGCCTGGAGGAGGAGTAGATTAAGTTTCAGTTGTTTACCTGGTCAGTAATTTTCCAGCTACCTGGAGAAATTCCAAAGTGCTATGCACCTGAAAGCACCGGGCATATTAGTCTGAGATTGACTTTCAATAAATGGCATTCTCTTTGGACAAATGACCCAAGTATCTGTCTCTTTTCAATCCACAGGCCTGAGTCTGACTTGATGACCCCAAGTAGCATGAGCCACTACACCTATTTCCACATTGGTAACAAATATATATGCCAAAAATGACAAATGAACCAAGATCTTAATTATCACCCAGTATCTAATACCACATACTCATTGGTCTGTAACATTATAGTAAGATGCACTTGCTCCTAGGAGTCAACATTTCTGCCTTTCTTCTCATTTCTTCCACATTAAGTCTAGTCACTTCAACCTCCTTCATAAATTCCAGAGCAGAACTTTCCTGCTCAGACACTGCCATCCTCCTGAAGTCTCCTCATTGCCAGGAAACAGTGGTGATCTCACTGTCATTCCGCTGGCCATTGCCCCTCCTATGGTGATGCTAACAAAATAAAGAAAATAAAGGTACTTCTGACTCAAATCTCAGTGGACAGCATCTCATTCTTCTTGAGATAAATCTGAAGTCTTTCTGGTGACTGACTGTTCCCTGTAGTGTCTAAGCAGACAGAGCCCTTTCCTCAAGATCACCTCACATAACCTTCACCTTAGGTTTCTATATTCCAAAAACATTGGCCATGTTACTATCTCTTGCTTTCTGTTGAAGACAAATGTACTCAGTCTTATCTATGGTTAGTACTTTCTGTTACTAAATTCTCAACTCCAATAGTACCTGTTTAAGATTGCAGAGATAGAATGTAAAAAGGACAGGAGCCTTCTATTAGTCTTTGTAGTGTCTACTAGTTTATTTAGTTTTTTACTCAGATTTTTCACTGTTCTAAAAGTTTACATAATTTTCCACCCTTAGAAAGAGAATGTAATTTAATTCATTCCAGACCTTCTGTCTGGACTGTTAATGTCAACTATTATCTTCTTTATAAAATTTTTTCAAGAATGTTATTAGCCAAATTTCCTCAGTGCTAAGGAACCATCCAAGAACTCACAAGATGTCCCTGGCTAGGACTCCAAGCAACAGTGGAGAGAGTGCCTAAATAGGACTTCCCTTATAATCAAATGAAAGACCTAAATTGTCATCCAGTAACTGATGGAAGCAGAAACAGAGATCCATAGCTAAGCACTGTGTCAGGTTCTCAGTTCAGCCAAAGAGAGAGAGGAGAAATGAAATGAGCAAAAGGATCAGGACCATGAGAAGGAAATCCACAGAGACAGCTGACCTGAGCTATTGGGAGCTGACTGACTCTGAAGTGACAGCTGAGGAACCTTCATGGAAAGGAACTAAAGCCTCTGAATATAGAGGACAGTTGAAAAGTATGGGCAGTTTGTGGAGCCTCTTGCAGTCAAACCAGAATTTATTCCTGGCAAATGAACTGGCTTCTCCAAGCCCATCCCTACAGAGGAACATTTTACTCAGCCTTGATATTGGGGGAGGGATTTGAACCTACTTCAACTGGAAATGCCAGACCAAACTGCCTCACCTTGCAAGTCCTTGCCCTCCTTGGAACGGATGGGAGGATGGGGTGAGGAGGGGTTGAGGAAGGACTGGGAGAAGGGGTGAGAAGAGGAGCATGTGGTGGGTATAAAAAAAACTTTTTAAATTGAAAAAAAAGAGAGAAAATATGGACAGATGCCAGACAGAGAGTTGCCAGAGAGACAATGCAGATGCCAGGAGATAATGCAGAGGACAAGGTTCTGTTGATAACTTTTTGAAGATATACTTTGTAAACTACAAGAGTACAAGAGTTGAAATTTTGGTGAAATAACAAACTATGTATTATCAACATTAAATTACAAAGAATAAAAAGAGAAAGTGATAGAAATAGGGAGAACAAAGGTGACCAGAGTATAGCTTCTGGAATCCCCATCCAGAGAATTTATGTCTGGGATAGGGGTCACAACCAAGGGTCTGACCTCAGGCTCTGCCAGCAGACAGGTCCTAGGCTTTAGCTGTGAGGGGACTCCTCTAGAGACCCCTAGCTTGCTTGGATAGGCTCCATGTCCAGGGCAAACTGTATCATCAGACAAGGACTGAGGAATTTGAAACTCCAATCCCCACCCAGAGCAAAATCAGAGATCGAACAGATCCCTTGCTCAGAGCAGACAGAAGACATAAAAGCCCTCTAGCCACAACTGACTAGGAGCTGACTATATCTGAACCACTGAAGCCAAGGGGAAACACCAGTGCAAAAATACATATAATGATATAAAGAACAACAAGGCAACAACAGAAGAAGCTGGTAGTTCTACAACTACAAGACATGAACAGAGCAATGAAGAAGAAACAGATGGAAACAACAGTAAAAACAACTTTATGAAGATTATTGAAGTCTTAAAAAAGGATATTAAAAATTCCCTTAAAGAAAAAGAAGAATATACAAAAAATAGGAAGAAATGAACAAATTCTTGAAAGATAATCAAAAAAAAATGAAAGAAACATTTCAGGAACTAAAAATTGAAATAGAAGCAATAAAAAAGACACAAAATTAGGCAAAGATGGAAATAGAAAATCTGAAGAAAAAAGATGGAACTACAGATACAAGCATAACCGATAGAATTCAAGAAATGGGAGAATCTCTGGAGTGGAAGACTCAATAGCAGAAATAGATACATCAGTCAAACAAAACACAAAAACTAAAAAAGCCATAACACAAAATGCTCAAGAAATTTGGGATTCCATGAAAATATCTGACCTGAGAATAAGAAGAATGGAAGAAGGAGACAAATACCAACTCAAAGGAACAGAAAATGTGTTCAATAAAACCATAGAAGGAAACTTTACTAACACCAAAAAAGGAAATGCCTATAAAGATACAAGAAGCTTACAGAACACCAAATAGATTGACCTCCCAAAAGAGACTACTTGACACATAATAATTAAGCCACAAAACATACAGAACAAAGAAAAAAATTTAAGAGCTGCAAAAGAAAAGGGTCAACTTACTTATAAAGGCAGACCTATCAGAATAACACCTGACTATTCAATGGAAACAATGAAAGCAAGAAGGTCTTGGTCAGAAGTTATAAAGACACTAAAAGAGCATAGCTGCCAACCTAGACTATTGTACCCAGCAAAACTATCAATCACCATAGATAGAGTAAACAAGATATTTCATGACAAAGTCAGACTTAAACAATACCTATCAATAAATATGGCCCTTCAGAAAGCATTAGAGGGAAAACTCCAACTCAAGGATGCCAGATACACCCAGGAAACAGCAAACAATCAATAATCTCAAAGAAGAGAAACCCAGAGAAAGGAAATACATACAAACTAGCACAGAAAATAGCAATCAGTGGTCAAAAATATTTCTTAGTATCAATGGACTCAACTCACCTATTTAAAAAAAAAAAAAAACTAAAAACAAAAAACACAGGCTCAGAGTAAAGGGTTGGGAAAAGATTTTCCAATAAAATGGTCTGAGAAACAAGCTGGTGTTGTCATCCTAACATCTAACAAAGTAGACTTCAAACTAAAACCAATTAAAAAAGACCAGGATGGACATTTCTTATTCATACCAAAAAATTGATCAAGATGTGATCTCAATCCTGAATATTTATGACCCTAATATAAGGGCACCTATCTATGTAAAAGAAACACTACTAAAGATCAAATCCCATATCAATTCTCACACCTTATACTGGGAGACTTCAATACCCTACTTTCACCCTTTGATAGGTCAACCAAGCAGAGACGCAAAGAGAAATAAGGTGTTTAACAGAGGTTATGATGCAAATGGATTTAATACATATTTACAAAAGCTTCCACCCAAAAACAAAGGAATATATGTATTTCGCAGAACCACATGGAACTTTGTCTAAAATTGACCACATAATTGGTCATAAAGAAAACTATTAATAGATATAAAAAAATGAAAAAAAAATCCCTTGTGACATATCAGACCACCAGGGTATAAAGTTAGAGTTCAACAACATCAAAAATCACAGAAAGCCTACCAACTCGTGGAAACTAAACATCACTCAACTGAATTACCTCTGGGTCAAGGAAGAAATTAAGAAAGAAATCAAAGTCTTCCTAGAATTTGACAAAAATAAATTTACAATGTACCCAAACTTGTGGGACACAATGAAAGCAGTCTTAAGAGGAAAATTTATAGCACTAGTTGCCTATATGAAAAATAGAAATCCCACACTAGAGACCTAACAGCACACTGAAAGCCTTAGAACAATTAGAAGCAAACTCATCTAGGAGTAGATGGCAGGAGATAATCAAACTGAGAGCTGAAATCGATACAATTGAAACAAAAGAACAATACAAAGATCACTGAATTAAAGAATTGGTTCTTTCAGAAATGTAGGGATGGTTCAATATACGAAAAACCGTAAATATAATCCATCATATAAACAAATTGAAGGAATAAAAGCACATGATCATATCCTTAGACACTGAAAAAGCCTTTGACAAAATCCTACACTCCTTTATGATATAAGCTCTGGAGAGATCAGGAATACAGGGAGAATACCTAAATATAATAAAGGCGATTTACAAGAAGCTGACAGCCAGTATCAAACTTAATGGAGAAAAACTCAAAGCAATCCCACTAAAATCAGGAACTAGACAAGGATGTCCTCTCTCCCCTTATCTATTCAATAGAGTTCTCAAAGTTTTAGCTAAAGCAATAAGAGAACGAAAGGAGATTAAGGGAATTCAAATTTGAAAAGAAGTGAAATGATATGATTGTATACATAAGTCATCCACAAAATTCTACCAGAGAACTTCTACAGCTGACAAACACCTTCAGCAATGTAACGGGATCCTAGATTAACTCAAAGAAATCAGTAACCATTGTATATACACTAATGATAAAAGGGCTGAAAAAGAAATAAGGGTACTATCACCCTTTACAATAGCTGCAAATAGTATTAAATACCTTCGAGTAATGATAACCAAAGAATAACAGATCTATTTGACAAAAATTTTAAATCACTGAAGAAGGAAATTGAAGAGGATATCAGAAAATAGATTTCTCGTGTTCCTGGATAGGTAGAATCAAGACTGTAAAAATGGCAATTCTACCAAAATCAATCTACAGATTTAATGCACTGCCCATCAAAATCCCAACACAATTTTTTACAGACCTTGAAAAAACAATACTCAACTTTATTTGCAATAACAGGAAAGCCAGGATTGCCAAAATAATTTTGCTCAACAAAAGAACCTCAGTAGGCATCACCATCCCCGACTACATGTTATACTATAGGGCTACAGTAATAAAAACAGCCTGGTAGTGACATAAAACAGGACTTGTGGATCAGTGCAATTGAATTGAAGATCCCGACATTAACCCAAAAACCTATGAACACCTGATTTTTGACAAAGAGGCCCAAAATATTCAATGAAAGAAAAATAGTATCTTTAACAAATGGTGTTGGCATAGGTGGATGGTAGTATGTAGAAAACTGCAAATAAATCTAAGCCTATCATGCTGCACAAAATTCAAATCCAAGTGGATGAAAGACCTCAACATAAATCCAGCCACACTGAACCTGATAAAAAAGAAAGTGTAAAATATCTTCCAACAAATTGGCACAGATGACCACTTCCTAAACATAACATCTGTAGCACAGACATTAAGTACAACAATCAATAGGTAGGACCTCCTGAAATTGAGAAGCTTCTGTAAAGCCAAGGATACAGTCCATAAAATAAAATGACAGCCTGCAGAATGGGAAAAGATTTTCAACAACCCTAGAAGTGATAGAGAACTGATCTCTAAAATATATAAAGAACTCAAGAAACTAGAGCCATAAACCAATCAAAAAATGGAGTTCAGAACTAAAAAGGGAATTCTCAGCAGTAGAATTAGAAATGACTGAAAGGCACTTGAAAAAGTGCTCAACATCTTTAGCCATCAGAGAAATGCAAATCAAAACAACTGTGAGATACCACCTTACACCTGTCAGAATGGCTAAGATTAAAGACACAGATGACAGCCTATCCTAAAGAGGTTGTGGAGCAAGGGGAACACTCCTCCATTGTTGGGGGGAATGTAAGCTTGTTTGGAATGCAGTATGGTGGTTTCTCATAAAACTGGGAATCAATCTCCCCAAAGATCCAGCAATACCCCTACTTGGCATATACCCTAAAGATGCATATTGGCACTACAAAGGCATTAGATTAACTATGTTCATAGTGGCATTATTCATAATATAAGAACCTGGAAACAACCTAGATGCCCCTCAACTGAAGAATAGATTAACAAACTGTGTTACATCTACACAATGGAGTACTACTCAGCAGTGAGATAAAATGATATCCTAAAATTTGTAGGCAAATGGATGGATTTGGAGAATATCCTCCTGAGGGAGGTATCACAAACCCAGAAAGATAAGCAGGGGCTGTACTCACTCGTTAGTGGACTCTAAACAAAAAGCTAAGCATGTCCAAGCTGCAAACCACAGCCACTGAACAGCTTGGGATCTGAACTACCTTTGACAGGCACTTGGAGCCTATCCCCTCCTGAGGAACAACTGACCCAATCTTGAAACTGGGATGAGGAAAGAGGATCTGCATGGAGTGGATGCTGAATTAAGCTACCTTGGGACCTTAGGAATCCTGCCCTCCTGGGAGAAGATAAAGTTATAGGGAAAAGAGTGAGTGACTGGGAGGGGAAGTGCAGGAAGGGAATCTGAACAAAAGGATACATGAATAAAAAATATGAGTTTATTCATAAAAAACTATTAGAAAAAGAAAAAATAAATGAAGGCTTCAAAATTACATATATATACATATATATATATATATGTGTATTTATGTACACACACACACTGGTCAATATAGATATTGCCCAGAGTGGAACTAAGTGATAAAAAATTCAAAAGGAAGAAAGCATTCTATAATTTAGATATAAATCACTTATTTTAAAAAGCCATTGACAGAAAAATTACAATGAAAACTTTAAAATATTTTAAAATAAATAATAATAAAAAATTTAGTGTTAAAATGTAGCAAAAGCTGTATAGAGACAATATGTTGCATTATGAAAATAAGCTAAGAAAGAAGAAAGAATGAAATATTAGTAACATATTTATCCATTTCAAGAAAGTAGGAAAAATTATATAAATAAAATCCAATTTAACTAAAAGAAAGTAAAAATTAAATCATATTAAAGCAGAATTCAAAACAATATAATGATCTGCTAAGAGATTAAAATCAACCAAGCTAATGTTTCTTTTAAAAGACTTGCAAAACAATAAATATTATGAGCACTCTCAAGAATTGTGATATTATACATATGGTAATGGATAGGAAAATGACTATAAATATTTTATATGTTAAAAAACAAAAATAGTTTATAATTTTAAATTATAAGCCACTATATTTGTATTTGTGAATAAAAATCTATTAGTATTTCAAAAAGCCTAACTTAACCAAACTTACAGAGAAATAAAATTTTTTTGAAGAGGTATTAATTACAGATTTCTATTCTCTGAAATCTACCACAGAGTAAAAATGACAGTCAAATGACTTTGCTGATGAAGAGATCTGAACAGATTAGTAGTTGTTTGGGAAGAGGGTGTGTTTATGTAACTGAGATGTCTCTCTTATTTTAGAAAATTTAAATACATGATCTCCAGTTAGAAAACCTGTTTGGGGTGACCTAGCACGTATGCTCTTACTAAAAGAGGTGTGTGGAAGAAATGTAGAAGAACCCCACTGATAATGGGCATGGAGTTCTCAAAAGCCACTTGCATTCCTAGGTGGGGGCTTGGCTGCCTATTTGTGATTTAAGATGTTAGCTCTAAGCTGTTGCTCCAGCCACAGGCTTCTCTCTGTTTCTTTCATATACTGTAATCTTCTGGATCTGTGAACCCAAAGCAAACTGGTTTTTTCTATAAATTGTCTGTCTATTAATATGTTATCACAGCAATAGAGAACAACTAATAACAAAATTTGATACCAAGAGTGAGGTATGACTAAGACCATGGGGGTTTCTTTCTTTTTTCCTTCATTCCTCCCTCCCTCCTTTCCTTCTTTCTTTCTCTTTTCTTTTCTTTCCAAGGGCTGTAGATGCCTTTAAGCATTGGCCTAGAAAAGTTAGTGAATACCACAGCTCCAAATGAAGCTATGAGGCCATGACCATTCTGGTAAGAACTTGAAATAAAAGAAATACAAAGTAAATAGTTTGGAGAAGAAAAGAAAACTGGCAGTCATGATGTTATTGTCAAGAACTGTCTTGGAGGAGAGGGTATAATAGTTAATGATATTAGTAGCATGAGAAAAGGCTAAATCTGTATTGAGATAATGGTGTCTTTAGGTCTAGACTCCCCCCAACAAAGCTTTTAACTTGTGAAAAATATCCTAAGGAATTTTTCATTCCCTAGAATGACATCACACAAAAAAGTTTCTGGAAATGTCCGTCTGTGGCCAGGATTCTATCCATGGTTTGCAGCTGAACTTGGCAGTGCTAGAAGATGCTATATTATAGATATGTTTGGGGAAGGCTTAGACAATGAAATATTGCAAGAGAATGTTTGTCACTGTTGTTGGGCTTTTCAGTCCCAAAAGTCATGTGCACTCTCCATGGCCTCTCTTGACTTCTTGTTTGTGGTTCTAGATGTGAGTTAGAAGATGCTGCTCCAACCACTTGCCATTTAGACCCATCATTAAAATTCTAACCTTCTGGAACTGGAAGCTGATAATTAACTTTCTCCTATAAGTTGCCTTGACCATAGTGTCTATCAGAGCCATAGAAAAGTAACTAATAAACTGGCTAAAGAAAGAGCAGGAGAGACAATTTAGTTTATCTCAATCAACATGATGGCTATTTGGATAGGTACACATAGCAAATACTCATTAATTTTCACTAGATTTTCCACATTTCTGAGTTTATTATGGTAAAAATATTGTATATTTTATTTATATGTACATATGTGTATATAAACATATACACATATGCTTTATTAAAAGGTATGTGTTCCAGAGTAAATAAAAATTTAAAACTCAATTATATATGGTTATGAGGCAAAAAAGAAAGTGGCAAAATAAATTAATAAAGGAATAGAAAAATGTATATGTAAATACTAACAAAATAAGGCAAAGTAAAATCATATGAAGTTTATATAAAGAACATGGCAGTGACTAACAAGGCTACTTCTTGATTAAAACCAAATAATCTAAAGGATATAACAACAAAATAATGTAAAGAAATACAAAAGTGCTTCAATGACAAAGTGATGTTTTTCAACTCCTATTTATGTAAATTTTGGTTAAAATATTTTGCTTATGACAAAAATGTATGCTATCAATTACAAATCTCAGCAATTAAGCAGTATGTGAAGCAGTTGCTTGCATATCATCAGTTATTCCTTCTACCAATCCTCTTAATAAGGCAGTTGCACTGTCATATTTTCCATGTGATCCAACTGAGGAGCACAAGAGGAGATAAATCTAATGAACGCTAAAGAAATAACCACAAAGTGACAGGTGAGTAGGAGCATAGGCTTCCTAATGACTCCCTAGCCTTATTATGGTCTTTTTTTTTTTTTTTTTTTTTTTTTTTTCATTTTGCAGTCACGGTAACATAAAATCTTGTCCCATTTATAAATTAAAACACATATATTCCATCTTATAACTAAAACATGTAGCTGTATTTATACAAGTAAATCATATTTATCTATAAATGGGCTTTTATGTATAAAATTTATGTATAATGGCATAAATTTGCAAGTCTGTAGATATGTGCACAAGTATAGAAAGATATAATAAGTAGAAGCACAAAACCTAAGAATAAAATAAGGAAACACACCAGATTCCAGTAAAATGAAGAAATTAAGATGTTTCGTGTGTAGAAGACATCAGGCAGCTGTGAAAATAATCCTCTTTTGGTCTATTTTAGGATGTCTTATTCAGACTTCCCATCACAAAGTCAGTATGATTTAAAATGGTAACAGATCTTCCCAACAGCCTTTTTAAAGGCAACTTGTTTCCCTATGCTCTATTGTTCCTACTTTTATGAACTAATGTAATTTAAGCAGTGACTCCAAGAAGCATTTTCCCAACAGTCAGTTAGCTTTGCTGCAATGCAACATAAATCTCCAAATAGTGTTTCATGATGGCACTAGACTTGAATCTATCTCTGTTGCTAATTAAATAAACAAGTTAATATGTTGACACTTTTTGAAGTAGCATTGCAGCAGCAGCATTCGTGTCCCCATCCTTACACTTCCTTTTTTTTTAACTACTTGGAAAAACATAATGCCAAGCCATTACAAAACACAGACAAATAAACATGTAAATACAGCCTGTGGCTCCCAAGTCCATTACAAAAGAGAGTTACAGTAGTTGAAGCCTTTCTAAACCAGTGCTATGAATATGACAGAGTCACGTGGACAATGAAAAGGTGACAGACTTTTGGAATACGTTTGGAAAAAAAATTAGTAAGAACATTCATCCTATGCTTTCTGTGAACTGAATATTTGTGTCGTAACCCTCAAGAGAAGTCATCAGGAGGTGCTAAGTCCATAAGGACAGAGTTCTCATCAGTGGCTTTTATAGGAAAGACTCCAGGGGATTGAATTGTTCCTTCTGCCAAATGAAACTACAGTAGATAGATGGTGTTTATTTCTGTCTTCAATTTCTTTTGTCTATGCTTTAGAGACTAGGGTAGAAACAGTTCACTTCGTTCCTGATGTGTATCTCTATTCCATTTAACATTGTTTATACAATTATGTAAAATTATGGGTTAGTGTTAGAGTTATACAATTATGTTCTCTCAGTTTCCTTTGGACAGTTTATTGACATTGCATAGTAATTTTATTGTACTAATTTTTAAAGTATTTTTAACTATTTTGTGGGTTTTTTAGGCTTTATGTATATTAGAACATATAATTTGCAAACTGAGAAAATTCACATTTTTTCCTGAATTTGGAGATTTTATTTTTTATTTATTTTTTTTTGCCCAATTACACTGGCTAAGATGTCTAGTACTATAATGAAGAGAAGTGCTATTAGTGGGTACTTTGTTTTCCTACTGGTCTTTCATAAAATTCCTTTATCTTCTCACTATTGAATACAACATTATTAGCTATGAGTGTATTTTATATGGAATTCAATGTGTTGATAATCATGCTTTTGATAGTCAGTTTTTTTAAAAAAAGAGAATATTAGCATAAAAGAGTATTGGGTTTTCTCAAATTTATTTTTTATACCACTGAGATAATCATATAATTTTCATCTTTATCCTGTTAATATGCTATATTACATGGGTAGATTTGCATTTGTTGAATTGTCCTTGTGTAACAAGGATAAATTCTACATGATTATGATAAAAGTGACATGGCTTTAGGCTTGCTAATATTTTTTTACATTTTTAGGTTCAACAATGATACTGACTTATAATTTTTTTCAGTGTCTTGTGCTGATTTTAATATCAATATATTTCTGTTGTCATAAAAAGAATTCCAGAGTGTTAAAAAGTGTTTTTGACTTTTAGTATGGGCTTGAGAAAGATTGGCATTATTCCTTTAAATGTTTGGTAGAGTTTAGCAATCCATTGGATGCTGGGCTTTTCTACAATGGGAGACTTAGAAAACATTTTATTTGATTAATTTGTATGTATACATGTGCATGCTTGTGTATTTGCATATACATGTGTATATGAAGGCATGCATGTAGATATTAGAGGACAACTTCCAGGAGTCAGTTTCATCCTTCCCCCATGTGAGTCCTAGGGACTAAACAGAGGCCACCAGGCTTCATGGCAAGCCTTTATCCACTGACCCATCTTGCTGGTCTCCTACGAATGGATCAATTTTCCTAATCTGTTTTCTTTGTGGGAGTGAGGAGACTGTGACAAGGCTTCTCTGTGTATCCTTGGCTGTCCTGGAAATTTCTCTGTAGACTCTGCCTCCTAAATGCTGGGATTAAAGTGATGTGCTAGGACTAAATCCCTTATTCCTCTGGACCATTTGGATTTTCTATTTCTTTTGACTTAGTTTTGGGAGATTGTCTTGTCTAAGAATCCATCCATGTCCTTACACTATCTCAATTGTTATTTACATAGTTGTTTTTCACAATAATCTTAAATCTGAACCATATACAAGTTATCTGTTGCAATATATTCCAGTTTATTTCTGATCTCATTTGAATTTTTCTTTTTTGCCATAATCTAGCTAGTTTCTGCCAGCATTGTTAATATGTTTTTTGAACTCTAGTTTTGTTGATCATTCCAATTTCATAATTTCTGACTTTTTTGTTATTTCCTGGTTTTTATTAACTCTGGGATTAATTTGTTTGTTTATTCCTTTAGGAACAGCAGTAGGCTGATAGAGAATTTGGTTCCTTTTCAGTGTATTTGTCACTCTTCAGATCACTTTTAGAATTTATTTTGCTTTATTCCTTAAGGTTTGATATGATTATGTCTCTCCATGTTCACCTTACAATTTGTTTTTAATTTTTAAAAATATTCTTTTCAACTCACTACCTTTCAGGAGAATTTTGCTTAATTTTTGAATATTGGTAAATTTCCCAAATTTTCTCAGTGAGCCATGGGAATAAAGAAGGGTATTAACAAATAATTTAACATGAATAATTATCTTTCCAAAACACTGATTTTAATGTTATTGTATGTGGAAGCTTATAAGTGCCCACTGAGGCCAGAAGTAGCTATCAGATGCCATTTAACTAAAGAAATAATCATGATTATTAAAGAATGACTCAATCATATTAAACAATCTAAGCTTTAAGAAAAATGTCTTATATTCCTCATTATATTGATTCTCAAATTATAGTAACACAGTTTGAAATACTAATTTCACTTTTTTCCAAAAATAACTTTCTTTAAAAAAAAATTTATGCTATCTCATGAAATACAACTCAATGAAGAAAATATTTAGATATATATAGCATATTATCTTCACAGTTGCTAAGACAACCTTATTTAATCAATGCATTTCAGTGAGTGGTTGATTTAGGTGAAATGTACTAACTATATGTTAGTACAACTAACTCCATAGAATTGCTGGGTTGTTTAGGAGGAATACTTTTCATTCATGCTAATAAAATCTCCTAAAGCCATCATTTCATCATTTACTAGGAGGGACCTCCTGCCCATGCTGGGGAGGAGATGGGGAGATGTGGAGAAGAGAGAGTGACGTGATGGGGTGGGAGGGGGAAGGAACCTTGAATAAGGATATACATGAATAAAAAATGTGACTTTATTCATAAAAATAGAAAGCACTGCCTATTCTTCCAGTGAATCTGTGTTTGAGTCCCAACATCTACATGGTGGCTCACAACTTTTTATATCTCTAGTCTCTGGGTTTCTGGTGCTCTTTTCTTGTCTCTCTGGAAACAAGACACATATACATATAAAATGAAGTTTAAATGAAGGTTTAAAAAAAATTTGTACTACAAAGCTGTTCCTCTGTGTGTTACTCTACCTTCCATCAGCTTTTTCTCTAAGCAAATTCAAGGTCATCAATAAAATAAGTGAACAGATTACAAATAACAACATGAGATCAGAAATCATGACATAGTCATATGACATCTTAAAGTGGAATAGCAAATATTTTGGACATCCTATAAGATTTTTTTTAGTGTTCATTATTATTGTCTAACTTGCTATGGCATTTATTTTATCATTCTGATTTTGGGCTTCCTTGTTTCAATGGAACAGTTCAGTTTCTGCTTATTCTACATCCTAATAATAGCCATGCTGGCCAGATGGAATTTAGTTGTTATACTGCTATAATTATTATTCCATATTCTTGCCACAATGTAATATTTATTCTGCTAATCTCAGCGGCAAGCACATCATGATTAAATCATTTGCTCAAGATAGGCTGTGAGTAAATAGAACTGGGAAATGTTAACATCCCTTAGTAATAAATGTCTGAAAACAATCTGTTTATAAAATAAGGAGCTACTTTTTCCTGAATAAATTGTCTCATTTTTTTTCTAGTGCTTATCTCAGATGCTAAAACAGTTTAAAAAATCTTCAAAGTGCAATTGGTGATGATTTGATCAAGCCACTTGGCTGCTCCTCATATTTAAAATAGTAACTTATTAAAAGCATTTTCAGAAGAGTCAAGAAAACGTAAACAAAATCACTAGTAATTGTATGTATATCTCAGAATTTAAAAGTAAGCCTCTCACTGAGTCAGTGAAAATCAGTAATATTTGCCTATTCCTAATAATACATTATTTTGACTCTGAGTGGACAGTAGATGCTGAGAAACTAGTTATGTATCCCTTTGAGGTTGTATAAAAAGACAGAAGTTATGTTATACTAGAAGCATAACAGCAATGTTAGATAATGAGAGGTCTACCTGGCTGTCTTTAATCAACACAGATATTAGTATTATTGTCCCAAGTTTTGGAAGCCAGAAGGACAGTAGGTGTCCACTCCTTGAACCTGAGCTATAGAAATATAGAAATATATTTAGAACAACAACTCTCATGAGCTCTATAGGCCTGTATCTTAGGAGTCCTGTCAGACTTTCAGACATTTAAACTCTTCAGGTGTAAGACATGGCACTGCCTGATGAAAGCTTTATAGGGAAGTCCAATTCACTCTTCTAGTCTCCATGCTCTTCAACAATTAAACAGATACTTTGAATCTTATGACCAATAACTGAAGCTCTCCACACAAAGCCAAAGTCACTCGATAGTGCTGTTTTTCTATGGAGACATAAGATTAATAATTTGAGAAAACAAATGTCTAAGAGTTTAAACCCTCTAAAAACTATTAAATAGAAATAATAACACAGATACTTTGAGGAGCTGTTGTGAGAATCGAGTGAGAAAGTAAAGAATGCCCACATTTCCTTGGTTATTCCTGTGCTAAAAGATGCTTTCTACATCTCTCTCCTGTAGCTGAATACATTCTAAATTTTGTTAATCTACAGACTGATACCATATGAAAATGTAAAACACTTTCTAGTCTGAGGAATTCTATTATAAAACCTAGTTATATAACATGCTTATTTTTTTATATCATTAATTGACTAAACTAAAATCTTGGATCAAGTAGAAATGAGCACATATTTTATGAGATAGATTTTTGAGTCTGGCCTCTCTCAGATGCATATAATAGGCTATTTTTTAGGAAGTAAAAAAAGTTGACATAAATATGAAAATGGATCTGTACCATTCTACCAGACCATTTAAGCCTATAGCCACTGAAACAATTCTACTTGATGAATTCAGAATTTTGAATTGGGTCAAGCTTTATTATAAATATAACACATTCACTTGTTATGAAGAGATAACTATAAAAGATATTTTAGAATATAAACTCAAGATTATAAGATTACATGGTAGAAGGCATAAACCCAGAAAACACCACCTATTGCTGAAGATATCATATCGAAATCAGTATATGAAACAGAGCTAAGTTTACATACCTGTCTTCAAAGAAAAAAACAAGGTTTTCAGGTGAACTCTGACTTGTTAAATTATTGATGGAATAAGTGAGTATAGAGAAATAAGTTAAAACCTGTAGTTGCATCATATGACTGTAAATAGAAAAAAGATGTTGCATTTGATAACAAATAAATGATATTATTGTCCAGTTCAAGGGGAAGTTTAAGCAACTTGTAAACATAGTTTTAATAACTGACTTTCTTGATCCATGTGCAATCCAAAAAATAATAAGTGGAGAATAAATGAGAATAATAAACTTTCACTACCTATTGATTTCTTATTACCAGCAATGACTTGAGTCAATGGACTGCAGTCTTACTCTTGATTGGAAAGACTGATTTTTAATAATCACATGCCTGCTGGGATAAATAAAGGAACACTATCCACACCCAGAAAAAAAGCAAGTTCTTTTGGAGGATAAGATCTTCTGGAAATTCATTCACTGATCAACTAACCTAAAGAATGCCAGGGTAGCATTTTCACTCCATGGCCAGACAATGATCTGAGACTTCTTATGAACAAAGAAATAAATCAAGGCTAATGCTCTTCTGGTGGGTAAAAATAAACCCAGGTAGCTGCTTATTTAGTTTCAGCATTAAGACTGTGCTCTTATTCAGTTGCTGAGGTGCCAAGGAGTACCTAGAGGAATAAAGGAGAATCTATTGTGAGACTTGCTAGGCTGTCCACTCCATAAGCAGCTGTAAGTAGCTTAGGAATATGTGCAGCCCTCACTAAGATGGGCCAAGATCTTAGAAAAGAGATCTGGGCCTGGTGTTAAATTATTCTGCTAGTGGTTACTTGCTTAAACCATGGTATCCTATGACAATCATAACCTCACTGTGTAGTCTGTGTCATTAAGTATCTTTACCATATCTTTGTATTCTTACAAGTCTATCTCCACACTACATAAGAGGTGCAGCTGGATAATTTTTCTATGCAAGAAAAAGAAAAAAAGGAAACCAGCTAAATTATAATTCATCTGGGTTCAAAATTTCTCATCTTAACCTCTGGTCAATGGCACTATTTTATTAGGTATTGGGGAAATATTATGGGGATGTCTTTTCAAATTCCATCATAAATCTATGTTTAAGCCTAAATAATTTTTGAATGAAGATGAATATTGTTTATTAAACTCAGCCTGAACTGAATAACATGAAGAAAAATAAGAAAGTTAAGAACAGGAGGCATGAAGACTTATGTAACTTGAACTCTGACTTCCAACATAAATTTTTATACAACTACAAAGCTTAGTACCTCATTTGTCTTCCAAGTTTAATTTGAGAATCAACTGTTAGAGGTTACATAATTCTCAGTAACGAGGATTAACTTATTGAAGGGACTTTCTTTCCAGGAGCCCTGTAAGTACACACACTATCAGCAGAGTGGTAGCAAAGTTTTGTTTTGTAAGTTCTATACTGCACTGTTGCATTTTCTTCACATAAAATTTTGTTCATCTATGTTTGTATCATTATTCCCAACAATTTACAAGACACTTAGCTTCTAACTCATTTGTAAACCATCCTTATGGATCCATTTGAGTTGGCCTTTAGAAATAAGTGCCAAACATCAATAAATAGCTCTATGTGAAATGGGAAGGCCCCTTTGTACAATACTGACAAAATAATAGTGATAAGAAAGTATATCCCTTTATCTAAAAATGGCTAACTAAACAAATTGCAGACACAAGGTATAATTTCAAAAGTAGAAAATGACAAGAGAGACTTTACCTGCTGTAAATCCAGAGTAATTGTCACATAATGATATTCAACTCCATTCTTGATACTGGGACTCTGCCACCACGTATTCTTTCCATCAATAGCATTTGTGATTGGATGTCTCTCTAGGTTGTCAGCAGCAGAGGAGAAGAAGAGAAAAGATTGGTAATGAGTTTATAGGTAAAACAAAGGTGAAGAGGTAGAATAAGCCCGTGGATAACAAGCATTTTTTAAAAAAGCAATTTCTATCTCCAGTGTACCTCTGTGTTTTCATAGTTCTATAAAACATGGCTGGAAATGGTGACATGTCTCAGCTACGGAAGAAGGTACTAAATGATAACCACCGGATAAAATGGAAAACTTTAAAGTTACTTCCAGAAACAAACTGCAAAGAAATATTTCAGAAATCCAACTAGCGTGCTGACTGCTTGATAAAGTGAAACTCTCCTTTTGGAAAGATGCCTGAATATTGCTTGTTCACATACATTCTTTGTTGCTTACATGTGGACAATTCAGCATGTATGCGGCTTTAATATAAAATAATACATTTTTCTGCCTATGAGAATTCTTTTGTAACAAATCTTTAACTTGTCACCTTCTTACCATAATTTGAGATTTCTTGAACTCCCTATTCAAGATTTACTTGGCCATGTATCACTAATTCCAGAGGAGGAATATGATCAACATTGGTAAGGCAGGAGACTGGCACCCAAAACTCCAATGTATCAACTAAATACATCCTTTCCCTCACAAGCCCAACCCAGGTAGATTTGAAGGAAATCTTTTGTGAGAACCAAAAGGAGACTGGAGATAAAGGGGGATAGGTGAACCTCTCCTCCAATACTGGTGGTCTTTCACAGAAGCTCTCTTTTTTCTTTTAAGCTAGGAGCTCTGAGATTCTCATGTATTTGAATTCATCTCACAGATTTCACGGAACAGAAATATCTCCACATCTCACAACCCTGTTATGTTTTGGGCTGTGTTGGAATCTTGTCTGCTATTTCACAAGTTCTAGATCTTTTCTCTAAATTTGAACGGAGTACATCTGGCTGTGGATGACAAGAGTGGAGGCCAATGGCATCCCTGTTTCTATTCTTAGGGCTGTGGAAAAATGTCTAAGCCCTTCAGACCTCATGTGGAAGCCAGCACATGTGCCTTTTGCGATGTCCACAAAGTATTGGTGAGATTCTCTGTTATCCTGATGCACACTGTGTTGTCTCTCTGCAATATCAGTCTTGGGAACTTGAACAAAGCACATTGTCTCAGAAAATATTCAGAAGTATAGTGTGGTGGTTGATTTTGGTTCTCAAAATATCTGAATCTGGAATCAACTAATATACAAGCTGCTGACATACCTTTCAAGGGCAATCCAGACAAAAGGAGGTTTAACAAAAACACTTCTTGCATTTTGCCTTCCCATCTCCCTAGCATTTTATCTACTCTATCACTGCTTTTCTGGTTCATAACAGAACCCAGATTCTTCAGGCTTCCAACATACACTGAAGATCAGTAGCTCTACAGGAACCCTCAAGCCTCAACACCCAGTTGGGACTGTTGTAGCACACAGCTTTCAGAACTGAGCTACATGGTTCTTAGCTTCTTCCATGGAAAGATAGCCATTGTTTGCCTTCTGGACCATATTGCACAAATCAACATAAGTAATGCCCCTTTAATATATATTCATATGACCAGTGATGATCTAAAGAATACTAACACAATTCCTATTTTAAATTGTAGAAATACCCCTAATGAGTGAACAAATATTTTAATTTGCCAGCATAATACAGGACCCAAGACATGTATTCTGTCTAATGGTAAGCGATAAAAAACAATATGACATGGAGGGGCTGCAAAGAGCAGGCATATTTCTTCACCCCACTGTTCAGTACTTAACTGACCATGGACAAATCACTTAATTCCACTTTATCTCTAAAAGAGATCCAGCAAAACTCCACTCACAAGCATTTTCTAGATCCTCAATTTTGAGGAGAAAAGTAAAATCAGGAAAGAAAAAAAAAAACACAAACAAGATTTGGGAAGTTAGTATGGGATTCTGTCCTCAGATTTTTAATAAGTAATAGTAATTTTGATCTAATTTACCATCATCCAATGTATTATCAATTCAAAATTTATTCATAAATTAATGGACATTTAGAAACCTACAATTATCATTTAAAATAATATCAAATTAAGGGAAGTTCAGTCAAATTTATCTTCTTACTTTCTTGAAGACTATGGAGCACCACATTTATTGCCCTTATCACTGATCAGTAAAAACTTTTGAGTGGAATCCCTTTCTTCAGGGTGTTACTATCAGGAACGTATTTGTGTAGTAGTGAAATAAATTATAAGCCTTTTCAAAATGAAATGAGCATTGTTATGAATCTTAGAAATTACACTTAATAAAACTGAAGATAAATCAACAAAACTATGGACTTCATATGTAACAGTCTAGTAGTAATACAAAATTATCTTTTTAAAGAAGTAATAAAGCTTAGTCAGCAAAGTGCTCATTTTGTGAGCCTGGTAATCTCAAAGCAGTAGAGTATTGGATTGTGTGATCTCAGGGATATGAAAGAATTGTCCCCACATCTCAGAGTCCTGTTACATTTGGACAATGTTGGATCCTTTTTTAGGAGACATCTTAGGACTCACTAACCAGGAAACAGAACTTAGTCAATTATAATTGAGATTTTCTTATGATGACCCACCTGTTTTCAGACATAGTCAGCTCTTTCTTTGACTTGTATAGTTTATCCTTTTTGAGGATATAATGTTTCTATCATTTTTAAATAAGAAAACATATTTTCTTATTTAATTATAGGTCCTGCCTCAAAATCATAGCTGAACAGTGTGCAAGGACCAACACTCATGGTTATCTTCTGTTGTTTTCATGTGAAACAATACACACACAGAGCACACATCTGTATATTAACACACATGAACACATGCATGCAGACATACATGAAAGAATATTTATTAAATTTGCCATTCTCAGTTGGTTTATGTTAATTTTGTTTCTTTAGTCTTCTACATAATCTTTAACTGAAAACATAAACTTAAAGTCTGATATTCATGTTTTCATCTACATATGATAATATAGAACAGAGTAGTAATATAACATTGCCACTGAAATTTCAAAGGCAACTGCAGTGCTCCATGAACTTTGTACCAAGTCTTATCACATCAATAGCTCATTGTGATGAAGCATCCTGTCTCAATAATGAAAAGAAAATTGATGTATATATTTAATAACTCATGTCAGTTGAGTTCTGTTGAAGCCAGATATAATGTCACTTTATAAAAATAGCCAACATCAGAAGCATAACTAAACATCAACAAATGTCTCTGATAATGTAGTGGATGCAGAAATCAGAACATTAGAAATCAAAGCAATACATGAAGTATTATTGGCAATACCCTTACAAAAAAAACAAATATAAAAACATTCCCACAATATCTTCCTAATTCTTTTCAGTATGGTTGTTCTCATATGTGGAAGCAAAGCATACATGCAGGCATATTTCCAAAAAAGAAGTCATTGGTTTTCCATCATTTTCAAAAAGAAGCTGTTTAAATAGGAATATTGATGTCAGGTCAAATTGATATGAGAATCAGCCAGGAAAAAGATGGGAATATATATCAACAATTAACTATAATTCCCACTTTAATAATCATAA
Source organism: Sigmodon hispidus (assembly GCA_004025045.1). NCBI lineage: Eukaryota > Metazoa > Chordata > Mammalia > Rodentia > Cricetidae > Sigmodon > Sigmodon hispidus. Next base: position 379,373 of record PVIH01000250.1, read on the forward strand.
ATAATTTTCAAATGCTGATTAATTTTTGGCAGAGTTTTCTTATTTAGAAACATTATATCCTCAAAAAAGGATAAACTATACAAGTCAAAGAAAGAGCTGACTATGTGTGAAAACTGGTGAGTCATCATAAGAAAATCTCAAACTGTTTTAATTAAGAAACTCAAACTACTAACAATCAGAAAACTTCTTTCATTTTCTTCACATGATGATTCAATTCAGACCTTGCAGATTTATTCTGAAAGGGCCCTGAACTTTTAGAAATTAATCATCTGTTACTATAACTTTTACTCAAGCAGATTCACATAATTTATTGTCAATTTTTTATTCCTGTCATAGTTTACTCTAAGTTTCCAGTATCAAAATGGATTTTGAAATGTAATGAAGCTGTTCACATTTAAAAGCAACACAAAGTAAATCCAGGCTGTGACAAGTTTAAGAGACTACAAGGTGAACAAAGAGAGAAACATGGAGCTCTTCTCTTATCAATTCTGGCTTTGGTGTGAAAAACTTGGTTGTGTCTATATCAAAATGTAGGTATCTTTCACTAAGATGCAAGAGATCCAAACACAGAGCCCTACAGCAGTTGGGTGGCAGGATGGGTCAATGACCGCTGGACAAGGATGATTCTTCCATTTCTCGAATAGAATCCCCTCTCTTATTTTTCATTCTGAACTTTGCATCATTATTGTTGCTTCTAGGATATTTCTTACTTTCATCTTTCTCTGTTGGTTATAAAAATATTTACATATTTGGATGTATTTATATATTTAATATACCTAGACTGTAATATACAGCAATTTTAATTTATATTTAATACATTTCATATAAGGATTAACAGTGATGTCAACACATTTATCTTTCCACTTCTCCCCCTTTCCTACCCTAGTCTAAGCCCACACCTATACATTCCAACTGTCCCATGTCCACCATTCACCCACGACCACGTCCAGGCTTCTAGGATTTTATACCTTAATGAAAACTAAGATAACGGTCCTTCAATAGATGGCAATTTCTGTTCATCTTCACTTCCAGTGAATGTACAAGTTTATTAGCGCTTTTTCTTAGCTTTTGCTTCAATATCTTTGCTGCTCTATATTTTTCCTCTACTGTCTCTACCTTCTCCTTGAAGGTCCAACCAGACATTTACTATTTCACTGTTCACCCCACTCAGTACCTGCACCAGTAATCAGACCTCTTTACTTTCCACCTGGTGTCACATTTTCATGATTACTTGGCCTGAAATCTCTTTCTTTCCACTACCTGCCTAGATTATTCATAGTATTTTTTTTTTTTACCTAGTAAAGCTTTTCCTAGGCTCTGGCACTGGTCCTCGATTCCTAACATACCATACCAGAGATAGAAAAACCTGAGATATGTTTCCATTCCCACACATACATCAGTCACTAAAAGAATAAAGTCTTTTTGTGGATACCCTCTAGGAAATATCTTAGTTTTTTCAAATATTTTGATACAATATCAATAATTTTAATCACTAAGTGTTCATATATTCATATGCATGGATGTATTGTATTCAACTTTAAAAATCCCTAAATTTGATATAATGCCATTTAGCTTCTATTCTCTCTCTCTCTCTCTCTCTCTCTCTCTCTCTCTCTCTCTCTCTCTCTCTCTCTCTGTCTATCTCTGTTATATTTTCTTGCCGAGATAAAAAGGAATCCACAAAATGCAACGTTGGAATTTTTTCTTTTTTCCATTAAGAACAACTCAATTTAATCTCCTTAGTACTAAAGTACGGTAACAGAACATTATGTATTTGTCCAAACTCAAAGACTGTACATCACTAAAAGTAAAACCCAATGTAAACTGTGACAGTTGGATGATAATGTGTCAATTTATGTTCAACAGCACATATTAGCACTATATATAGTGGGAATAATAATGAAGACTGAGATGCTGTTGAGGGGGCCACACATATGCTGGGGATGGGATATCTGGGAAATCTTGGTACTCTATTCATTATTTTACTGGCAACCTAAAACTGTATTTTAAAAAGTATGAATAAAACTAGCCAAATATTTTAAATGTCTAATTATGAAATTGTGTTTTTACCATTACATCAATTTTCACTATTGACTCTATTAGTCTCTTTTCTAGGCAATCAATATAGATGCAGACATACTGTTTTTTAAAAATGCATCTCCAAATCAGCCTTCATCTCTAAAATTATTTTGAATAATTTTCCTTTATCTATAATTTTTTTAAGTTTAACTTTATAATTTTACAAGTTAAAGAAAATTATACTGTCACCTCAATATGCCATGTTGCATCATATCCTTTAGGGGTGTGTGTGTGTGTGTGTGTGTGTGTGTGTGTGTGTGTGTGTGTATGTGACTCACATTGATAATTAATTACTTATTCTTCCTAACTCATACTGCCTCCAGCCATGCATGACTTTCTCCCTGTACTTAGATTTTCTTAGCAAGTTCTTAATGGCTGATTTGCTTTTCTTTTCCTGATTTCTTCATATTTTCCCCAAATCAAAGAATATAACCTTACTTAATGTTTCAATATTCATCATAGGATATGTTCTTATTCTGTGAAATAGATATATGGTTCAGAGCGGCTAACAAGAGAACTTGCCATTCACCTTTTATCAGCCACTCCTCCACTGGTGGGTAAGACCCTTCATAACCTGTTTCCAGCTTCTACACTCCACACATGGCTAGACTCTTCCCTCTGAGAATTTCAGCTTTTGTCATTCTTAACTATTTGTACATCTTTTAATGAAAATAATCTTTTCTGTCTTAGTTTGAATTTTTTCTTTCTCACCTTTTTCTTTTCATCCATTCTTCAATTATTTCCATTCACATTGGACCTTGGCTGCCAGCTTCATCATGGTTCTGTCAGGCAAGCCTTCTCTTACACTAAGATTAAATCTAAGACCTCTTCTCTCAATTCTCTCATTAATGAGCCTATGTTTTTTAACCCTTGGCTCGCTAGTTGAAGGCAGGATCATATTTTATACTCCCTAGATCTCAAGAACAATACCTAGAAAATAGAGGTAACCAATGAACAGCCAAATTCCACAAGAATCATGACATTCCCAGAGAGCATCCTGGAACCAATGTTCCTAGTAACTGACACAGAACTTCAAATAGTAAAGTCTTGTCTTTTATTAAACTTGTTGTATGTTTATAAAATGGTTAACAGGAACCATAGAAAGCTCAACAAAAAGAAAAATTCTGGAATTCTTCAGCTCTCAAGTCATTTCAACTTAATACAACTTGTCCTCAATGTTTTTTTATCATCCTTCCATTCAGCACCATACAAATATATATACAAATACATACGATGTGCATGGCTGCTGTTTTGATTGCAGATTCGACACTGAGGGTTCCTCACAGGCTGCCCAGGGACATGCTCCACCAACTTGCAGTACATTTCTGGTCCTTTTTCCCCACATGTAGCATTAGTTGTGATGAGCGCATTAGAAGCAAGATTCAGGACAGCAGGAAATAAACCTGAAAAAGAGTGACAAATAAAGTATGTTGCACATTTTTTTGGTTATGTTTAAAGTACAACTAAGTTAAGATACTTTTCTGAGAATTAAATCAATAAAAAAATGAAACCATTAGTGACTAAACTCTTGACTCAAGTCAATGAACTCCATCAACAGTACATTATTAAAAAAAAATCCCTTTTACTTTCAGGGTCTTGGGATGTTCTCTTAACATTTAGCCTCCAAATTTTAATTTAAATAGTCATAACTCAAGCAGACATTTAAAAATAGCATTTATGTATTTGATATGATGGTATTATTCAATCTGAACATACTGTATTTCATCCTAGCTATCTAATACCTGATATTAAGATATAATCATATGTAGTTTCTATATATGTACCTATGTTTTACATGGTCCTTTTATACCTCAATTATCATTTAGTGTAAATTGCTGCTACAACATGTATGTACAGGCTGCAGAAAAAAGACAGTACTAAAAGATCTTATAAAACTATTTGTTTCTGGTTTCTGTACTACCAAAACTTTATTAACTTAGCAGCTAATGATCATAACTCAGAAATTTCTGCTTTGGAGTCTAACGAAAGGATTTGACTTATTTGGGGCTTATCAGTGTAAAGCAGGAGAGGCCTCTTGTTCGAGCTGAGATCTCAGTGGAGATTGTTTACTTCCTTTTAGGTAATGTCATTTCTGCTATATACAATTCTACAGTCTGCATTCCATGAACTTATTTTTAATGACAGCACTGTAAAGTTAATCACAATAGCCATTATTTAACAGAAGCCTCATCATGGAGATGACATATTTGACATGACAAATAAGTAGGCTTGATTTGTACATGGAATGTTCTAGTCACTCAGGCTGTCTCAGCTCTGTACATGTACCAGGTATGCCTCTATCATTTCAACTTCAGACATAAAGCTCTTTTTAAGTATATTCTATGTGAGGTGTTTGGCTGAGACTCTTGGAGTTATTTGTTCATCAATGCTTCCTGCTATAATTTCAAGCATTATCACAGGGTAAAGACAGTGTTGGAACTCAGTGTATATACAAGATGGAGAGATGACATGCATGTTGGCTCATAAATATCAGTATTCACCAGCTCCCTATGTCAATGAAAACCTCTGTTAATGCATATCTGCAACATGCCAGACACTATTCTGTCCATGTCTACCATCACTTTAATAATGGACTAATTTGTGTCATAAAACAACCATGTGATCTGCATGCTCCTTTATCTGTACATTCTCAAGCTTCTTCCCTGCAGGACAGCTGGCGAACAGCAGGGCTGTGCTTTACAACCGAGCCATCTAACTTCAGAGTCTAGCCTCTTAACACTGCCACAATGTGATGGGAAGCATATGTTTTGTATTTGTTTGCAGCCTTAGTTGACCTTAGAATTGCACTGCAAGAATTTTTTTAAAAAGGATAAGCAGAAAGAATATTTTAAAATACTTGATTGGACTCATATGTGTTTGTGTTTGATTACTGAAGTTTCTTTTTGAACAGAGTAATAATAAAAACATAAAAATATTTTAAATTATACCACCTTTATTGTAATCAGTCCCAAAACTTTAGAAAGAATAAATAAATTAAGAGAAACCAAGTGACACCTCAGATGTTATACATCACTCCCTACCGTAAGCAATATCCCTGCTCCCTGTTCTACACTCTCTAAATGCTCCTTGCTCCCCTCCTCCAGGGAACCTCCCTCCTAAACATTCTTGTCTTAAGCTAGTTCTCAGCTAAGTTCTTTCACAGTTACAACTTTCCCTCACTTTCTAGCACTTCAACATTTACTTCTGTTACATGATCCCATTCACCAGCTCAATCATTCTTTCTATTGACATTGCTCACCTCTACATCCTCTGGCCTTCACACAAGGAACCAATTTGTCTGTGTGATGTGGTCAGCTTATATGATCACTCATTAGAGAAAATACTAGCCAGTCACAAAATATCATATTTACTTCACAAAAAATATGCAGAGTGTTTTGTAAAATGTAAGGTACTAATACAGCAGGCATGCATTGTATTTTTCGTTTTGTCTTCTCTACGTACTAAATAAATGTTATTTGAAATAGTCTCTCCATTTTTGTGAAGTTATGAAATTGCAAATTTTAAATAATTAGTCTCCAGAGAACTACTTCTGTAACTTAGACATTTTATTATCTAGTTTAGTAAATTATATATGATGATATAAATGAGGCTCATCTTGATATCTTTCTCCTCTGTCATTCTGCACCATTTTATGCTAGTGTAAAATTATTCTTTCTTCAAAGGTATTTTGAGGATGTACTAAGCCATATATCCAAAAAGTGGAGAAATATTGAAATGAGCCTCATAAGGGAGGGAATCTTAAATGAGTTTTTTGGGAGAAACTGAAGCTTGATTTGTAGAGAGATGAAGAAAAGGAAGGAGCAAGAGAGCCTGGCAGAGGGAATGGTGTTTGAGCTGGACTCTGTGGACAATCTGTATGGTCAATCTGAAACTGTCAGAGCATCTGAAGCTGTCTTTGCCTTAGAACATAATGTAAATGGGCAGATATAGGACATAGATATAGATGCATGGACCACACATAAATCACACATAGTGGCTCATCAAAGTAGATCATTATATGTTTGTCATTGCTGGAAAATTTCCTTATTCTTCCTTCTTCAAAATTTAATTCAAAGTATGAAAAGATAGTGTAAAAATAAAAAATAGCTTGGTCTTGCATTTGGAAGAGAACTATATTTTTCATTCTGGCTAGGAACATAAAGTTAGGTGAGCTCAATCTAATGCCTTCCAGCAAAACCAGTTTATGTATACAAAATCTACCTTTGGCCTGCAGTAGACATGTAGGTTTTCTGAATTTGGTTTTGTCATTTTTCTCTAATTTTCAACTGACTAGTCCTGAACTTCCTATGAGCATCTTGTCTTGTTATATTGGCCAGCCCCTTGTACTTTGCAGGGGTGCAGCCCTGTAGGACTTAATTTGAGAAGTTCAGAACTATGCTATCCAAGGACAAAGCAATTATAAAAGAATCATAAAAAAGGTGCAGGATTACATTATTTAGTGTGTATTCTATGTTTGTAATGTAGAAAACTGGATCCCATACCATTTTTTCCTATAGGAGTATATGGATAAAATGAATGAAAAAAAAGGGATAGCCATAAAACGATTTTTTTCTCAGAATTCTTGATGAAAAGTTAGACCCTCCTCTGAAAATGTTATTAACTTATATAATTCACACACAAAAAAAATAACTTACTATGGCTCCACTCCACTATGGCTTCATGGGGTTTTTACATACTATACTAAAGATATGAATATAATTTGTACTCAGCATCTTTGACTTTTTCTATTGATTTGTTTCTGCTACAGTTATTAATTCTATACTCAAAATTAACCTCTTCACAGTATAATTGCCTTGCTTCAAGGTCAAGAAGCAGCTGCTTTTGCAAATTTTATCACTATTTTGCTGTTTGTTTTCTAAAAATCAGTGAAGTATACTAGTCTTGGAAGGTCTTTAGTTGTTAATTCAAAAAATAGGTCAGTATTTGAGCTTTTATTGAATCTTTGGCATGTCATATTATGAATTACAATGCATTTTCTTTATATGCTAAACATATTAGGCTATTCCCCTTTGTTCTCTTTCAAAACCATCAGGGTGATGTCTGTTGTCAACTTGATATGGGTCTTCTGCTAAGATTATGTTACCATTGGGAGTGTAAACAAACTACAAATAGCTGATAAACATTTTAAGAATATTGACTTGCAGGTTCTCAATTTGATTTGAGATCTTGCGATTTTAATGACATGAAACCTAAAGGCTATTATCCATATAACCATGATTGCTCTTTTTTTTGAGTAGACACTAAACTAAATAAATGTAATTGGATTTACAGTTATGAGAAACAAAGTTTCATTTAAATCAAATGAATATTTAGTCTTTGTCTATCATGTGAATGAGAAATTACAATGTGCATACTATGTAAAAATAATATATTTAGTTTTCTAATGTACTTGTTGGTAAATAGACAACTTGGGAAAAGTCCAGACCTAAATAATGGTACAAATATAAAACTTGCTCCTTTATGACAAAGGTTTAAAAAACACACTTCAAGTTCACTGGTTTCGTTGGGCATATTTAAATTGTTTGTTTGTTCATAATGAGACATGTCCATATATATTGGAATGATTTTCATGTTCTGAACAGAGCTGCATACCATGACTTTCAAAGGTAGGTGTATTTTTAAGCCTACTTAAGCTCCTTTATTTTTTTTTTTTTTATAAAAAAGGGGATTCTGGTTAGACCCAAGCTTCCACAGATAGAAACTATGAATTATCTAAATACCTAAGCGGCTGATGCCAGGGGAACTGCTGTGGAATAGAGGAACCATGAATATTAAAGGCAGAGGAAGAGTGTATGCCCACAAGAAGTAAATGGCATAGGATTATTTTACAACATCCACAGTTTCATTCCCTGGAAGAATCAAAGAGCAAAACTGAGGAGCCCCAACAACTCTTGCATGATGAGAAAATACTAGAATAGAGTGGATCATAGAAAAATTGAGTCCACACCTGTTTTCAAACTCTGTCCAAATGTTATATGCCAAGAACTCTATGCTAGCTTGGCTTGGAAGTTTCCAGATTTGAGTATGAAGTGTGAATCTGATTAATTAACTACTATCAACAATGAGCTGGGGAAACATTCTTCACAAGATCATAACAGAGTCCAGATTTAACAAAAATGATTCTCAAAATCCAATGTGCATTAAAAATATCCCTAGACAAAAAAATAATAGAATTCAACTCAATTTTAAGAAAAGGAGCTTCAATAGATATCACTGCTAAGATCAAACAAATATTGAAATAAACAAATGTCTCAAGGCAGTTTTTCACTACATCTACTATATTGACTCATGGGCAATGCTTGGAATAACAAGAAATTTCCTTATGAAATGAACAATAGATAATATAGTTATCTGAAAAGTTTGTCAATTACATATAATTAATAGAAAATTTAAGTATAATAGAGAAAAATAGAGAATTAGAAATAAGTGAAAAAGTAAAAAATCATGTATATAAATAGTCAATCTGGATCTCTGGGGGAAAAATCAATAAAAAAATAAGTGCTGCTTTTATTGGCATAGGTTAGCTGGGCAGAGGTTTAAAGGGAACTCTGAAAATAACAATACTCCTGCAAACAATGGTTTGTATTATACAGGTGTACACATCTGTTAAAACTTGTTGTTACTTGCTGTGAGTGAAGGTTATATCCAGAAATGGCTTACATATTTCACTGAGGGCAATTTTAATTCACCAAAAAAGTATATCAACACTTAAATGCAGTTAATAATGAAGACGATACTGCATTTTTCAGTTATAAAAAGGCTACTTCACAGTCCATACTGGGATAAAATTTATCATCAAAACTTGAGACAGATTCAAAGTAAATGTAAATAGATATGAAAAATAGATATGAAAAAAAATACAAAGACAGCAGAGGTGTTAATTTTAGAATCCCAATTGTAAATAATATTGTGTTTGCCATGTAAGTTGTTAAAAATTTTCTGCATAGAAGAAAATCTTCATCATAAAATTTTGGCAATGAAACTCTATAGAAATGGAGCTGGACAGATGATTCAGTGGTTAAGGGCTCTTGCTGGTCTTCTAGAGGACATGAATTTGGTTCCTAGCATTTATGCCAGACAGCTCACAGCTACAGCATGAAAGATGGATCTGATACCTTCCTCTGATCTCTGCACCCATGTGACACACACATACACAAACACACACACACACACTCTCACACACACACGCATGCACACGTATTCACACAAGGCATTTTTAAATCTGTAGGAGTAATCTATATGTAAGATTCATCTTGGGCTTTAGCTTCAATCAACTTACAATATCAGCACAAATAATTTAACATTTCTGAAATGTGTGAAAGGATGACTGGATGCTACAAGGAAAACTGTCCTTTCAAACTTCCTTAGGAGTAGATGAAGGTGAACAAAGAGAGCACTGACAGCAAACCATTTTTCTCTGACACCCAGAGTCCCTCAACCAGCAGGAATTCCACTTTTCCTAGGCAACTTTCCAGTTCCAGTTTCCCTTTCAAGTAAATAAAAGATTTTGACTTTGGATCATATTAAGTGCACAAGGGTTGTCTTGTGAAGAATGCCATGAGTCACTCTGAAATGAATTCAGCATAGTGGCTGAGCTGTGTGTGTGTGTGTGTGTGTGTGTGTGTGTGTGTGTGTGTGTTTGTGTGTGTGTTACTGTGATTGGTGTGGCAATCTGTGTGTTATTATTTGTATGTTTATTATTGTGAGTGGTGTGGTACTGTATGTGTGCATGCATGACTGTGTGATATTGTGAGTATGTTTGTGGTACCATGTGTATGTAGTAGTACTTTGAGCGGTATGTGTGTGTTACATATGGGTGACATTTGTTTGTGTATGTGTCCAAAGTCCATTTCAAGTTTCTGCCTATGCTGTCTATTAAAGACAAGATCTCTTACTGAATAAGGCACTCACTGACTGTCATACTGTTTGGCTAGAGAACTCCAAGGAGATTTTAGTCTTCAACTCCTCATGGCACTTGGATTACTGGTACATCCTCAATGTGGATGCTGGGGAATCTAAATCTGGGTCCTTTTGCTTAAGCAACAAGCTTTTTGTTTATGGAGCAATCTCTTAAGCCTAAAAATTAATTGTATTTCCAAAGCCTGGCCTGCCTCATCCTTGTTCATTCTAAATGAGCATCATCCTCAGCTGCTCCTTCACTGCTGAGGCATGGGCATACTGGCCCGCTCTCCTCCTTCCGGTCTGCATGAAGTCATGGCCCACTTCTCTGCTAGCTTCACAGGTCCTATTGTTCATTTCCACAGAGCTTCATTCTAAGAAAGCATTTCTTACTGTAATCTGATGCCTCGTCCTTCTCTGACAACTTTATTTCTTCTGATCTCCCAGTAGGTACACAGAATTTTTCTGACTCATAAATAGACTTGCAAATCAGTTTACCCCACATCTCTACGTAACTCCTTTTTCAAGATTTGAATAATCCTCCTCTTGTATATACTCTTCTCCAATATAAAGTGACTTCATGAATACCACCTCAAAGTGCTGTCTGATTTGGCCATTTTTATAATTTTTACTCTTTTCTTCAAATGTGTAATTATTAGCTAGTATGAGTTGCAATCTGCTAAAATCAGAAATGTTTAAAAAGTATTTTGTAAATGTTTGCATCTAAATTCATCATTGTAAGATGTCTACTATTCATTAATTTTGTCTCTAGATGAACTTTACTACATACTATATGCAGTTAAAGTTAACTAACTAGTCTTTCTGTGTGACATTACTTCCTTTGATTATTGAAAGTGACATTGAAATGATCTTTCCAAAATTTCTTCTCTTTGTTGTTTCAATGCATTGTGAGTTGCCTATTGTACACAATATAGTTTAATGGGTTTAGGCAGTTTTGAGCAAGACTTAAGCATGGCTATGAAGTTTAAGGGCTCTTGTAGGGGGTGTGGTCAGCCCTCTTTGAAGGCCAGTTGCACACTGCCTGCCCTTCCGGTTTGTTCCTGCACTCTCAGAGGTGGATTACTGCCATCATCACATGAGAAATTTAAACCCTTCAAAAATTCTCCTAAGTTTCAATCTTCTATCAGTAAATGTTTATATAACACCTTAATAAGTATTAACCCTTTTATATACTCAATTGCCGGTAAATAATTCCTACAGTAGATAGATTTTCTGGTTGGTTATCAGTTAATACCAGACTTCATTCCTTCCTATATTCAAGTTGGCTGTTTACAAGTACAGCAAGTATTTTAAAACTCCCTGTGTGTGGTAGAATTTTGTTCTTTCTACATAATCTATGTAATATACTCATCTACTCAACTCTCATGACCTAGTTCAAATATTCCTTAGTCTGTGAACATGATTTCTGATTTTTGCTCCACTAAATTTGTTTCCTTCTTGGTGTGGTATAGTGAATCTTATTATAATCCTCATGATATTTTAATCCTGTGCGATGGACATCTAGTCTAGGAATAATTATACAAGCAATATCAGCTAACATATGATATGATATTGAAATGTATTCAATTGGAATAAAAATATGTACTACATAATCCTTCTGGGGAAGATTTTTAACCACAAAGCCAATAAACTTACTGGTGCTTTGGGATGATAAAAATATGGAATTCTTTCGCTATTTTAACCAAATGAAAAAATTAAAGGAAAAAGTCATACCATGTCTTGCTGTCTACCAGCCCTGCTCCATCCTGCTCTTGTTTCTATTCTATTAGAAATGCCAAAATGAACAAATACATATGCACAGTTGTAGTGGTAAGCAGGCACTATGACCTTGACCTAGATTGACCTACAGGTGTAGCCTTTAGGCCTTGAAGCCTCAGTATTCAGGTTGTGGTCAGAAGGCATGCACATATACTCCAGTCTCTCCTCCTGTTTGCTCTCTCATGCTCTTGGAAGGAGGACCTGACCAGTTGATCAGCCTAGTGGACCAGTTCAGTTTTCCAGGAACTATACAACTGTTTAATATCATGCTTCAGTGAGTGTTTCCCTATAAATCCCTCATAAATATTAACCTTTTAAAATCAGTTACCAGTTATTATTATACCAAATATCTCTGGCACTTAAAGTGGGGCATAATTTAAAGTCTGATCTACCAACAGAAAAGGGGAAGTGATGTCTTGCTATACACTGTAAATGTACTTTATTGCTATATGTTAATAAAGAAGCTGTTTTGGCCTATGACAAGGCAGCTTAGAGGCAGGTGGAGGATCCTTGAACAGATAAGGAAAAGAAGGGTAAAGTCAAATAGCAGTTGCAAGCTGCCACCCAAGGAAGCAAGATGTAATGAGTGACAGTAACGCCACTGAGCCAAATGGCAATAAACAGATTAATGAAAAATGGGTTAAGTTGTAAGAGCTAGTTCTTAATGAGCCTGTGCCACAGTTTGTAAATAATATAAGCCTTTGTGTGATTATTTGGGACTAAGAGGATGGGGGCAGGCCAAGACCTTGGGGCCAGTATGGGTCAGAATCTTCTGGCTATACACAGTTACTTTATATATATATGGGTTAAAACTCTTTGTGAAATTGGCTTTTCCCTAGAGCATAATTGCCATATTGCTTGGTAACCTGAGAATTTGTAATCAAATATCCACCTTACTCTCTATATTGCCACTAATTGCAACTATTTTTAAAAAGGTACAACAATAACACAATGATCATGCTCATACCTAGCAACAAAATCACTTAACGATTGGGTCTTAAAGTGAAAAATGCATTTTTATTTACCATTTAATCATTGAAATTTCTTTTATTACCTTTTTCTAAATTTTGATAAACTATTATTTGACAACATCATTTAAAAAGGATCAACATATTTAGTGCAATAAATTAAAAAATATTAATGTTGTGAGGCATTAATACCTCCAGACATGTCTTTTATTTGTCATTAGCTTAAATACTAAACTAGCTAAATGCTGAGGAAAAGCTGTCTCTGTTAATTATGCTTAGTACAATATTGTACTTCTTGGATACCAGTCAAAGGTACCTATGTGGACATATACACATCCACACACATATATTTATGTGTGTGTTTGCACATATATATGTGTGTGTGTGTTTAATTGCTCAAAGATTACTTTTTGTTAGTTTTCTTAATACAGTTTGAAATATCCACATTAATATATATAACTGATATTCAGTGATATCTGGTGACTTGCTGAGAAAAAATCCTTGAGTCACTGACACAACTATTTTCAATATACTCATTTTTAATGATGGACTTCATTCATGTATTATTTAGAATACGTGGCAGATCTCTGCCTTCCTCCTTGTTATTGCTTCTTTCCCTGTCATTGTAGTCAGGGTACATGATATTTCTCCTCTAAGTTCTTGTCAAGCACCTATCACCTCTCAAAAGAAAAAAAAAAAAAAAGGTGTGTGGAGTGGAACTGTTTGAATGTTTCTAATTTTCCATTTCAGTTTCTAGGTCTGTAGAGCATTTTAAAAATATATTCATGCATGTAAACAGAGCTGTTTGCAAGTGGTTTGCTATTTAAAAGACAAAAGAGAACATGTCAATTGCAAATGTTCTAAGATGTGTCAAGGAAGTAAAAGAGACACTTGTCTGTTGAAATCCTAGCTATGTGGGTGTGTAGGAATAGACTAGTATAAAACAAAATTGGAACAAAACAAAATGTTGAAGAGAATGACTTCCAGCTGTGCACCACAGGAAGTAGCTTAATGCTCTCCATCCACAATGCAGATGACAAGTTTTACAGAACTGAAAAATCAGCCCAATTTGAACTAATCGCTGTCCAGGCACACAGTGCTTGCTAGCTAGGAGGGGGAAAAAAGCATGCAATCCAGCTACCCAGAAGCAAACAAAGCCAAGGAGACAATGTATTCCACTTCCATCTCCACAACTTGCAAATTTGTCTCATAATTCATCACTTAATCCTGCCTTTTCAAATGTTCATGCTTCCAAAGTAAAAGAATATTTTCAAAGGTCTCTCTGACTTGGTTTCCTTTCTTACATTTTCAACAGAAACAAATAGAAAAAGTAGTGTATGTTCCCCTGTAGAAATTATTTTAAAAATTATCTTTTTTAAGTAGAGGAAGATAAAAATTCAAGTAGGCTTTTTTTTTAATCACCAAAAAGGAAATGAATCAGACATGATCATATGGACTGCCATTGGTTGTATACAAGATCAGTTGAGAGGTAACAGTATTAACTAACAGGTATACACTAAAGTACGTATTAAGAACCTAAGTGATTTCTCACTTGGTCCTTTAGAAGGCATTTACTGCATCCTTATAACATAGCAGGGTTAAATCTTAATTATTGTGTTGGTTTGCTAGGGCCTACAATTAAGACATACCTGAGAACATAACTGTCATTATAATCCAATTACCTGGGCAGAACAATGATGTACAAAGAGAATCATAATTCATTATAACAATGCTTTCAGATGGCGATATCTGTACTTCAATCTCTCCCAATTTCTGAACATACTTTATGAAATCCACTCTAACTATGCTGTACTTGGCAAAGTATTTACTATAACATACTTTTTGAAGTTAAAAATAATAAAATTTAGCAAGCTATCTTTATAACTAGATTGAACATATTTTAATCTCAAGTTTAACTGCCCTAGGAACAGCTCCTCACCATACTCTGCTCCCATTCCTTACCCAGAGCCTGCTGTCATGCCAATGCTGCTCTGCTTACATTTCCAGTCCTTAGGCTTGGAAATCCTACCTGCTACCCTGGCAAGACTAGAACCTACTAGAATTAAATTGTGTTTGACATTCTTCTTTCTGTAGAAGAATCCTGACTAAGAATCCAGATGGTTTTCAAAATTAGCATGTTAGCATCTTTGTTGACACTTTTTTTTTTTGGAATGTTCCAGCATGAGAGGACCCAATTTATGTTGGTGGCTAGCATTTTGGTGAATCAATGTCATCAAGACTCCATCCAACCTCACTTCATCTGTATCAAGAGAACGTATGCACAGTGCCTGCTTTTGTCTGGCTGCTCTAAAACCAGCCTTACAAACAGGATGTTTCCTTATAGGTCTTTAAGTCAATAAAATTGAAATCTAGAGGCTTAAGTTGGCAATACCCCAGAAAAGGTGCTTGTAACACAATAAAACAATAGAAAATTTTATGCTATATATGCTGTTAATAATCCAACAATAAAAAACTTAAAAATGAGTATTGCTGTACAACCTGCTCTACCAGGAGCACATGCTTGCTTTTATAGCCTGCAAAACAAGAGATTTGTATATGTTTTAATAGACAGAGCAGCCTCAGGAGAGATATTGTTCCTTTGCTTCTTAAAGTCCACTCCTCTATTTCTTATCCCTACTGATGAAACCCACGAGAAAATTCAGGTATGCATTCTTTTTACTATGGCTTAAAATACCTAGATAAATGTGAAAAAAAAAAAGGTGTATTTGTTTGCTTCACACTTTTTGTTTGTTTTTGTGAGTAGCTGTTAGTGTTTATAGAAAATTCTTTACTAATGTCATCCACTTTCAAGCCATTTTTAGAATCAATACCTCTTCACTGTAGCTCTGGGCCAGAAATCTCTCTGAAGCTTTAGTCCTGTTTATCTTTATTCTGTCTGACATCTCCTCTCATACATCTCAAGAACATTTCAAACTCTGCTCAAAGGAGAGCGTGGGATTGCCATGCTCCAGACTTTACCTAGAACATACCTTGGATTTATTACTCCTGTGTTTTTCCCTAGTTCACAGTATGCTACTTGATCCACCAAAGGCATCATAATAAAAACTAGAAATCAATGAATATGTAAGTCATTTCATCACTAAATATTATTCTAATTTTAAGCCAATTTCAAATTCAGCTGTTCTTTTCATATACGTGTTGAACCCCCGTTAAGATATAAATATGATTAGTTTATTATTTTTTTAATAGCTCTGAACAGACTATCATTAAACCTAGGTAAAAATGCAAAACTATTGCCCTGGCTGACAAGTTTTCCATCAAATTCAAGACTCCGTTCTGTCAGCTTTTAGAACATGGCAATGTTTTTTCTTCCTCATGACTGTCCAGAAGTCTTGGCTATATAACACCCACCCTTTCCTCATGCTTTCCCAAAGCTCAAAAGTATTTTTTCTTTTACTTTGTCTTTTCCCTTTTTTCTTGTGTGTGGGGGGGTGGGGGGGTGGGAGAAGGAAGATTGAACCCATAGGTTTGTACATATTAGCCAAGAACTCTACCATTGAGTTATAGACCAATCCTCATTTTTATTTATTTTTGTTTGTTTGTTTGTTTATAATTTGTTTTTGTTTAACCAGATAGAGTTTCTCTCTGTAGCCCTGGCAGTATTAGAACTTGCTTTGCAGAACAAGCTGTCCTTGAACACATAGAGTTCTACCTATCTTTGTCTCTCAAGTGCTTGGAATAAAGGTGTTCACCACTATGCCTGGCTTTGTGTATTCTTTCAAATACAGGATTATTTATTTATCAAGCCTGGTTTTGAATATCCTCCTTCCTCAGCCTCTCAAGTACCTCGGATTACTAAGGTATTTGGCCCAACTAGAGTCTTCTGTTATAAAACCTAACTACATATATATATATATATAGTTATATTTCTGTTAAAGTATTAAATACAATATAAATTTTAAAATTTGTTTGGAATATAAATGTTGGCATGGAACAAATCATATACTTTGTTTTATCTTGGTGCTGAATACCTAATTCTCAGAGTGCAGGGAGCTAGACACTTGAAGTGGAGGGAAATGCTCACTGAATTAAGAACAGCCACTGAGGAATCTTCAAGAAAAGTAACTAGGCTCTCCAAGGATAGGAAACTGTCCACTGACATGGACAGTATGTAGAGCCTTGAGGGGAGGGATCAGGCTGTGTTTCTATGTGTGGACTGGTATTTAAGAAGCCCATTCCCTCCAGAGGAACACTTAACCCAGTCTTGGCATTAGGATGAGGAAATCAGACCTGCTTGGAGCGGATGCTGAGCTGATCCACCTCGGAAATTCTTGCCCTTTTGGGGGAGGGGATAGGGGGATGAGGAGAAGGGAGGATGAAGGCTGACCAGGAGGGATTGGGAGGGGGAGGGGTGCAAGAACAAGGGGATGCATGGGGGGAAGACCTTATTTTATAAAAAAAATCAACATAAATAAAAATATTCTCTCAGAATTAAGTATAAAATTATGAGAGTTTTAAGGAACCAGCAATCCCCCATCCCTTTTTTCAAAAAATAAAAAATAAAACAGAAGGAGCATAACAAAATAAAAACAAGATCTACATAACATTACTTTTATTGTTTTAGTGACAGGTAGCAGAGAAAGCATTTAAGACTATTTAAAGTATTTCCTATTTATTTTGCTCATTGTCTTCTTAAAATTACACCCTTTCCTTCTTGGTAGATTTAACAATTTCTGTGTTGGAACAAAACTTTTCATAGTTTGTGTTCTTTTACTGAATTATTTTTTTATGTTTTATTGTAACTCAGTCTAATTCTATCTCCTCAAACTTAAATTAGGAAACACGGTAAATATTTTAATGAATACAATATTTAGTAATAGTAACTACCACATAGCTTCTAGAACTTTCCCAGTGCAATTCAAACTGTATCAGGCCTTAATCTAACACGTAGATTGAAGAATTAACATCAGAGATGAGTAGGGCCCCAAGTGGGGTGGGAACTTGATGGCTGACATATGCATCTAATTTGGTTTTCTGCTATCAAGGCAAATTCTATGCAGTTTTAGTACATTTATGGAAATACTTGTTTTTATAGCAAATTCCGTTTAGAGTGAAATTTGACAGTGTTTATAGAAAAACACTTTGTTCTCTAGCAGATGTTTGAACACACACATAAAAATGCAAGAAAAAAAAACCAAATATTCTGTTTCTTCTTGTAACTACTTGAAATAAAAAATAAATCAGCATTTTGCAGTCATTGGGCACGGTTTTGTTAATAATGCTTTTTATTTACCAAGTACATATAAATTCTCACATATAATGAGTTTTCTGTCAGTTTCATTTTTGCCTTTGCCCACCCTTCTGTGACCAGCTGACACTCAATTCCTTGGGGATTCAGGCTGTGGTCTCTTAATTTTTTCATTCTCAATTAACAGTCACTGACACCAAAATCTCATTAAATATCCCTTAAAATTAGCAAGTCACCTACTGTAGCTGATTTAAAAATGAAGCCAAAACCAAAAATTGAAGCAGCACATCTGTCTTTGTGCATTAGCAGAAACTTTGTTTGAGTCATTGCTGATAATACATAAAACATATGGAGATCTTATTTTTATAAAGTATTTTTTCTTTTCGCTGAATTTGTATCCTATCTATCTATCTCTCCATCCATCTACCTATCTATTACTATCTACACTCCCTCTTCCCTCTCCCACATAAAAGCTATTTGCATACACTAAGTAGATATTGTTAACTCAATTTTATAAATACAATAAAGGGAGATCAAGAATGAAAGATGGCTTTCTAAGTATGAGATGTTTTTCTATCAAGTGAAGGCTCTTCTGAAAGTATTTGATACACATTTACTAAATTTCTCCAGCTGTTACTCAACTGAGATATAATAGCACAAAATGACCAACATGAGAAAAGTCCTTTGTCTCTATAGGGCCTCAGAGTGACACAATATAATTATATGACATAGCTTCTGAATAAATGTCATAGAGCAGACTTCCATTTTGAAAACAAAAGGTAAAAGATCTAACATGGAATTGACAGCAAAAGAGAGTCTCAGAGATACAGCAAAGGAGTCTGGCTTAAGGTCAGTCCAGAAGGTGAGCAGCTGGTAAGAGTAGACACAAGCCAAGGGAAACAAGACCCAGGGGCATTTACAATCTCAGACAGACATCAGGACATGGGCTTGGAGAAGAAGTAAATGCACAAATCTCAAGCCAGATATCTAATTCTAGCCAATGGTCCCAGTAGGATGCAACATTGCCTTCCAGTTGAGAGTCAAAGGGACCTTAGGTATGCAAGCAGATCTAAATCTATAATTAAGAGATATGTTTATAACTGGTTATTTATTATAAGGTCCTTGAAGGGAAGTGGACACCGGGGGTTGTTTACAATGGCTCTCTGGGCAAAGTACTTCAGCTGAAGTGAAGACGGGTCCCCAGAATCTATAGAAAGCTAATGTGTGAGGATAGATCTGTGACCTCCAACTATCCTAATGTGAGATCCATAGCAGAAACAAGAGAGTGACCCCTACAACATGAAGAATAAAAAGTACTTCTTATAGACATTGCTAGCTGTCCTTGTTTAAATTCATTGATTCCCATCTTGTTTGGCACTCATGTTGAGGAAACTGATGGAATCTGGTTATCCTATTTGGGAGGAAGGGAAACATCTCTGAGGTTTGGGAAATAAGATTACTTTTCCTACTAGTAAGATATCTAGTATGAGAAATTCTTCTCTAAAATCTGCTACAGAAGGCATCTTTGAAACTGGCCTCTAAATAAATATTCAATCAATTTGCACCCCTCCCTCCAAGAACATCACTGCATAAAATCTTAGGCACTTGTGAGGTTTTACATTCTACCATACATGCCATACTCTTATATTCTCTGGGTTCTAATTGTGTAATTGCAGGAGCTGATACATAATGAGTATCATAAATCACTCCAGTATCACCAGCTACTCCACAAACTTGCACATAAAGCACGTAAAATAATTTCTTCATCATCCTGTTTTAGTGTCACAAGACTTTTGACTCCCCAGTAAATTGATGTTTTTTGTTTTTGTTTTTGTTTTTTTTTTTTTTTGCTTCCTGTGTGAAATGTCTGATTCATGTCTATGCAATGCGTAAGTTCATTTCTCTCTCCTTGAATCTTGACTAATGTTCTATCCAATTTTGTACTGCTTCTTAATTTAATAATATACTATGTCATTGGAACTCATAAGTAGGTATTATACCCTGGAATTACTTTGAAAGACTATTTTTTTTTAATTGGGAATTTGGTTGTTACATTACAATGAATGGCTATCCATTTTATCATTATTGTTATTATTCTGGAATCTCATCATTGCCACCAACAGGAAGTTTGAAGTAAATATAGTTTATTTAATCAATATAGTAATAATTATGAGTTGAAAAATATGCTAAGTACTTAAGCAAAATTATGCCTAGAAGATGAAGCCCAAGAACCACATTCAGGCTCTAAATGCAATCAGACCTCAAGGTCAAGTTATTGAACAGTATGTCTTCAGCAAATTAATTTATTTCTCACAAAACTATAAATAGTTACTTGTTTCAAGCATGCTGAAACAAGGGATATAAGCACCATTTTTAACATACTGTATATTTGCTTGACAATAACAAACATGTCTAGGAAAGTATTATTCTTTTGAAATACAAATGCTGTCCACTTTGTCAGATTTGGAAATCATGTTTATGAAGCTAACAGGTGCATTTGGAGCTTCAACACTGTAAAATGAAAACAATATTTATTGATCATCGCTCTTTGAACCACATTGAAAACACTTTCTTATAATTTATGAGTCCAATATAATTCAAGACTTTAGAAAATGCTCAAATACTTGATAAGTTAATTAATCGGAGCATGAATACAATAAATGAGGCAAGTTCTAACATTAGCCCTAGATATAACTTTGCCTAGAACAATACAAATGATTTATAATTTAAAGTGGGGTTATAGGACATGCTCATAGGACTTGGGAGCTATCTGAAACAAATATTCCTTTCTTGAAATCAGCAGGTCTAAGCTTTTTATTAGTGTTTTAAATTTCAATTATTTTCCATCATATTGTCAGTCTTCATTTTTTTATTAAAAACAGAGATTAACATAATTCATTAGATTCTTGTGCATTGGTATAGATTAAGGCCCATAGAGATCACTACAATGGCTCTCTAGAACCTTAAATAATTCTCAGTAGATTCTTAGTTTAAGTGAGAAGACTTTTTTAAGTATTCAGTATTTCATATTATCATTATAATCTGCATCATATATCAAAATGTATTTTATTTTTACCTATTTAATTCTCAGGGCATCATTTTCTCATCAAATAAATTGTCTCTTCTCTGAACATGCCATCTAACTTCCTACCTTCTCAAGGTAGTGTTCAAATTCCCACATAAGTTTTTTCTCATAAATTCTTCAAGTGTTTCCTTCAAAATCTGTTCAAACTTGTCCTTTTGGTTTAAATTTAAACTTCTATACTTTTGTTGTTCCTTACTGATGACTGTACAGTAAATGATTATTTTAAAATGCTCCTCTGTTTTTTAATGTAGATATACTCAAAGTCTAAGAACTCATGATCCTACTTGTTTGAATTTCTGCAAAGCCTGGCATATCTATAGATGCATTGTTAACACGCAAAGTTTTAATTAAGCACAGTTTAATTCACTCACAACATATAAGGTTTTTCTTACACAAACATACGTGCATGAGTTTATTTCCACATAGGAAACCCATCCATTTGCTAAAAGTATGCACATGTAGGCAAATTTTCATGTGTCTGATTCATTATTTCAACTAACATTTAAATTGCTTGCTATGCACAAGATTATTCACCGCGCCATCTACTGCATGGTTATTAACTTATCTAACTTCATGATCCAGATGAGAAAGCTTGTCCAACATAGTGAAAATAAAATACATTGAAAATAAAGTGGAATTTTTATTCACCAAGAGGTTACCTATTTTGCACTCATATTTCAAAGATTCTCTTTCAATCAAGAACATTCCTTTGAGGTTTTAATTCTTGAGAGTCAACATTTTTTTTTATTCTCTCAAAATAAAACTAGCTGGAATTTTTCAGTTTTAAAAATGTTCAGTTTTAGTTACGGAGGAGTGAAGAAAGTAAGGTCTGAGCAGATGGCTGTCAAAACACCAATGACTACATACCATGGTTGAGAACTTGCACACAAAAATATGCAACTTGGTGTACAGTATAGAGTTCTTCCATGTAAATGCCAATGGCCATCTGGCTTGAAAACTGCAAAATAAATTTGATGCAATGCTATATTTGCCTTGCCTTGCATGGATATTAAGCTATATCAGCATCTGGTAGAATCCCTGACAGGAAAGATCGTGTCCCCAGAACCATTTGAAACCTCATCGTTTTACTTTCCAAAGTTAGAAAACAGCTGGGAACTAAAACGTGACTTACAGGACAAGGCACATTGCTCAGATGAATGGAGCTGCTCAGAAACCAGAAAGAGTTAAAGCATCCCACTTACAATAAATTCTCTTTCCCCTATTGAAGCAAATATATACTAATTGCTCATAAACAGCTTTAATCTTAGACTTGCTTCCTAAGATTGTAGCTACTACATTCCTCTGTGCAGTCAGAGTTAATTCATTGCACATTTATGCAAAATATTTTTACTGTGTTGCTGGAGTTTTGACAGTATGCTTACTTTAATTAAAATGTTACATAATTTAATAGAGAAATATATGGTCTACAAATTGAGTTGGTATATAATGAACGTAACTACCATAGGTACATAGGTACTTCTTCTCTCAAATCAAAGTACATATTTTATTCTACATGGTGAAAATAAAATTACCATTTGAATTTCTATTTTATAGTCTTTCATTATGTGCCAAATTATATTAAATAAAAAATCACTAACATATCTTACAGGAAACAGCCTCATGAGGAAAAGTCATTTTACTGATGAAGTACACTAGAATCTAGAGTAAAACACAAACTGCAGCTAATGTCTGAGTTTGATACAATAAAGAAATATATAACTTTGCATTTGTGAGTGTGTTTAGATGTACTCTCTATTTTAAGTGTACATAGGATGTGGAATGGTTCTGTGTGTTTGATTGCAAAAGCAAATATTTTGTTCTAACAAAAAGAAACCACTGTAAATTTTCTTGTGGCTCTTCTGTGCAAATAACATTTACTTCAATGAACAGTAGTGCCCACAGGTAGATTGTGACCACAACACTTCCATCACTGCTGTTCAATGGCTGGGCAATTTCCCATTTAAAATATGCGAATTCGCATACACTATTGAAAGAAGCAAAATGGTTTCTTTGATTTAAATGTTTTCAATCTGATTCAAATTCTGCTATAGTTGGTCTCCATCACCCCACCCCACCCACAGGACTTTTGGTTTCTGTAACATTTCTCCTTAACACAGTTGCAAAGTTATTGATGAATAAGGAGAGGACAGCTACACTGAAGCAAGATGTAATATATCTTTTCTTACCAGTAATCATTCTCAGGCCTCTGTTGAAAAAAAAAATATCCTTTTAGAAGAATTCGTAATCTGAACTTTTGCGTTTGTTTAAACAATAGCATGTACCCAAACACTGTGCCATCTATTAAAATGCACATTAGTACTTTCTTGGAAATTTACTAACTACAGTAGATAGCAAGTAAGCTCATGTAGGAGAGGAAAGGCTAAGAGGGACAGTTGCTTTTTTTGTAATTGAAAGTGAAAAACTACTTTGTATAAAAATAGCAATGGCACACATTTCCCATAATTTTCTACATCTCAATGATCTATTCCCTCAGTGATTGGAACTAAATTTGACTCTTGGCTAAGTCTCTCAGTGCAGACACTTACAGCGTTTAACAGAGAATGTTCACCATTGCAAAATTCATTTCTAAACATATGGGCACCAAAACTACTTAGCAGTAGATTAATTTTTAAATGTTATCAGTAAAAAATAAAGCAGTTCTTAAGGCCTTTGACTTTTTAATCTGATTTTACCACATGTTTGCTTAATCAAAAAATGGAAAGATACCTTTATATATAAACCTGTGAATATTTTAGACATGTCTTTGGCTACATGCTAAATGGGCTAAATCTGTTTATTGGGTGTATATTTCCTCTAAAAATGAGAAAGTAATTTTGTCATGCTTTCTACATTTTCCTACATGATTTGCTGTATTTATCTTCTATATTTGTGGCACAGTGTTTGAGCACAACACTGAAACTGCTTAGAAGGTCTGTACAAAATTCTGGATACCAAAGAAATGGTTCTTGTGTAAATAACTCACAGTACTCTGACAGAGAACCAAGTTCAAGGCCCAGCAATAATATCTGAAATTCACAACTGTGTATAAATCCAGCTCCAGGGAAGTTGATGCTTTCCTCAGTCATGTTTGTGCAAAAACACACATACACATATACTTGCAGGCACATAATTTTTTAAAATAGTTAGAAATTTTTGAAATTATGAATTATCTTGCATAACAACTTTAACAAATGCAAGGAAGACTCAATGAATCACTACCTATTGTTTATAAGCTTTTAAAGTATCTTTTAATATCTATGACCAGCCCTTCATCCTCACTATATATTCTCTTGGTCATTATCATTTTGTTTAAGAGCATAATCTGTATTTTTCATCTTAAATACACTTCTATGCATGTTTTTCAGACACACATAGCAAATACCATGTTATAGAGTAAATGGAAGAATAAAATATTGATGATAGAAGCAGTACCTGATACCTCAAAAGCAAGCAGAGTATGATTCATAAGTGAATGAATAAAATTAAATGTGATATATGTTGATATATGGTAACTACAAGTTAAGAGAGAGATCAGAGACACTGTTTTAGTTGGGATGGACAAACCAACAACACATGATCAAAAGGTGTAGTACATTATATTGGGCAAGGTGTAATTATGGCTGGATGGTACTGATATTATGTGAACAGAAAAAATAAAGAGACACTTACAAGGCACAATGGTGACATTGGTGGTTCATTAATGTGAGAATAAGAGATAAGATGATTGGAGAATTATCAAGGTTTCTCTGCAGACACTTAGCAACTGACAGGACACATGGGAATCCTAGATGTAGAAGTGTCTAATGATAACTTAAAATAAGCACTGTAAACATGTGTACAGATACACATGCAACCAAAAAAAAAATAGAAAAGTATAGAATCCAGAACACTGCTTTGTAAGAACTGTACAGAAAAATTTAGGAGGGTGCAGGTTAATAGAAAGAACCTATAGGTAATCGCCAGCTGAATAAATGGAAATGAAGCAACAAGATGAAAGAGGATGTGAAAGTGTGGTTATATATGATTTGGTTGGTTTTCTCTTTACTAAGAAAGTTAAATACTGAAAGGATTAAGCAAGAGAAATTTCTAGAACCTAGACATTCATCAAGCTGCCTCTCATCCTTTGATTTGTATATAGCCATAGAATAACATACAAAAGGTAACTAAGAAAAAATATAATAAAGTAATATCATAGTAATGAGGCAGAGGAAGTCAATATACATGAGATACACACATCACTGTTAAACATTCAAACAAAAAACAATAAATTTTGATTTCACATTACTTTTGTGTATAATACTATATTTAAGTTAGACATCTTGTTCAGTTTGTTGAGTGTTAATATACCTTGTACAAAGAAAGCTTCTCTGAAAAGGAAGTTGAGAAGGTAATTTTTAGTTGTAATAAGTGTTTTATTGCTGAAAGGAAAATCTACAGCTGTGAGACACATTGGAAAATACATGTGAAGTATGATGATTTTATTTTGGGTCTTTCTCATTCATCTATCTATTGATTTTGTTCACATTTATCAAAATCTAGCAAAAGGCTGACATTGCATGTCAAAGTACTATGTTTTTTTTTAAGCTTATGGCTAAATGTGATTAAAGTACAATTTCTTAAGGACCAAGAAAATTTTGCAACTGAGAAGGAATTTATAGCATGCATATCATTGAACGCTAAATTTTAGAGTAAATGAGGGTTTGGTATTGTGTGAATACACAATGAGAACTTGTCAGTGGACAGCATTTTTCTGAACTTCATGAATAAACAACAGGGTAGAATAAGCAAAAATGTGCAGCATTGTTACATTCCTTTAAAGTAAATCAAGATAAAAACTTGGCCTTAGAAACCTCAAATATGTATGATGTTATCTGAAAGATTAGGTTATTTTGCTGGTAGAAGGAACTCTATTTGTATGCTAAAAATTAACAAGCAAAGAAATAAGCAAATATTTACAATCAAACAACCAAAATAACAGCAATAACAACATGGGTGGACAATGTCTTTAGGCTCTACAACACAGTTATTTCTTGAAAGAGAAAAAATAAATCTTATCATGGTTCATTTCTTTTTCCTTCTAATACTGTTTAAAGAGTGGGAAACTATCAAATGGATGAAACTTCCCAAACCTAGTTCTTACAGCATCCTGGCATGGCTTATGGGCTATTTTTGGTCCATGGCCTACTTAAAACCATGTTTTAGAGACTTTCTTTTGGAATCAGAGGTAAGTAGCATTTCCAAATTAGTCCTCATCTCTTTGTGAAACCTGCAGACCCTAAAGAAATGACATAGATTTAAGTGGTGGAACACAGCATGCTTTCCTGGCTTTTTTCCCTTTGGCTATTTACTACTCTCTTGTTACTTTCCCCACAAGTTCTTATCAGGGAAGGACACACTTCCAATTACACAGAAGTCACTTACAGGAGCCTCCTGGGATAATAACACCTGTTCTTGCCTGAGCCATTCAAAGGGATGCTCAGGGCATTCTTTCCCCTACCCTTTCTCTAGAATGCTGCTGCTAATTCTTGTTGTTAGAAAAGCAGCCACACTAGAAGATGCTTGTGGTAAATGGAAGACAAATAACAGGAGAGAGATTCTTAGTTCTTGACATTATTTTTCCAGAATTATGTGCACTCTCTATGTAAGTTCAAGAAATGAGCTATATTATACACAGCATGTATTTAGTTCTACCTACAGTCTACTTGAAATCAATGAAAATCTAATTTCTGCTTCAGAATAATTTTATCTTCAAAATTATCTGAGCATATATATATGTATATGGCCTACTTTGATAAATAGGAGTTTATACATGAAACATTTTAGACTGGGTAAGTGACATAACATTCTAAACAATTCAACAGCGTGTTGGTCAGTGTGTTTGTACTGTAGATTAGTTCTCAAAGCCATGAGCAACATTGACTAGACTGCGATTCAAAGCTGAAGTTTTCTTAAACCCTAAGATGTAAGATTAATAAACCTTTAAATTAAATTTTAACTTGAAAAAACTTCAGAGGAGTTACTAGGGATTTCAAGTTGTGAGGTCTTGTTTGTTTGTTTTTGTTAGTGAAATAAGATATGCGAAACCTGATTATACTACAAGACATAATGTGTTAAGACAAATGTAGAATGTCTTGCTCTCCCTGTGGTTCCTATATTACATATAGATATATAAAATCATAAACATATATGACATAAAAGTTTGTGGAACTGTTTATGGAGAAATGGGGTACTAACAGGAAGGTTGAAAGGGGAAGGAGGGAACAGTATGGGAATATGTGCTCAATGTACAATATATACTAGTGTGAAGATGTAACAGAACTGTATATAACAACAATACACAATGAAAACTTAAAACAGACACATAATATGAACAAAATAATGAAACATTTTCTACAGGAAAACATTTCTTCAACTTGTATCCAAATGAGGCTATGATACCACAGCATTTGAAACTGCCAGTCTCCTAAGTGTAAGTGTGGAAGTCAGCTCTATGGGGAGACAGTCCAGAGGGGGAAAAGTCTATAGCTTCTTGGCTGATGTGGCTCAACAAACTGCTGCCCCATCTTGTCTGTAAAGTGCTGCCAATTGGCCCCTTGGGCTATAGTAAGGACTTTATAATTAATTGTCAACAGACAAAGAAGAGCATAAAACATTCTAAGCAGAGTTCCTTGTAGATGAGAAGATTCAAGATGGTCCATGTTGCTTTCAAAAGATACACCGCTAAGATTTCACAGCCGATGAGGAAGAGGCAGGAGTAAGGTCATGGGAATGGAAAAGACGAATCTGAGAATGTGCCTGAGGAAAATGAGTTATAAACCAAGAAAATGGAAGCGAAGGACTCCCAAAGTGAACACAGTGATAGAAAGTGGTTCTCCAGCTCCAGAAGTAGCAAAGAGATGTGGTACGAAAGAGCTCTAAAACCAGTGGATGTTTAGGAATAAATAAAATAAATAGTATGTTGAGATGTTTGTGATCACGAAAAACATAGGAGAGTAAAAACAAGGATGATAGGAAAAAGAAATATACAGTCACTGAAACTGGGATGGGTATTCACGGGATCAACATAGCAGAGGACAATATATTTGAAACTATGAGATGACTAATCAATTTTAACATAATTATAAGGATTAATACAGAAAATCAGAAGAAGTAGTGTAAGAAATTTTTTTAGATGACAAGAAATATTAATGATACAGAACCAAAAAAAAGCATGGTTAGGAATGGGGGACGGTGTACCTGTTAGTTTTAATCCGAAGGAATTAAAACTAAATGTCTTTCCCTTTGACTCCTGTATCATGTATCACTTCCAGATAAATGATTCCTCCCTGGTAAGGGAACTGAATGATAGTACTGTATGCAAGACATCATCTCCTGGAGCTCAAGTAATATACAGGCAGTTGTGAGCAGGCCAACAAAGATGCTGGGAACCAAACCCAGGTCCTCTGCAAGAACACTGTGCATGCTTATGTGATCAGCTGCCTCTCTAGCCCCAGTAAATGCCACTTTTTGGGTCTTCTGGTTTATTTAGACTTGACAGATTTAGACTCATTGTCTTACGATATTATGTCTGCTTCTAAAAGGGATGAATGAGTCCAGCAGGATGGGAAAGTTTGGGAAGAAAGAATACAAGAATTTGGGGAGAGGGATGGAACAGAGATGATTTGTTTTAAATAAATAAAATTTAGAAAGAAATTTAAGTGGTATTTTCTAACACACCTCTTAGATTCTTATTTCAAGAGAATTATATTTGACCAAGAAATACTTATAATTTTTTTTTCATGGAAAGCAGACAGGAAATTCCCTTTAAGTCAGAGCACATAATGGAAAGAGATATCAGTAGAGATGAAGCAGGTGGAATTGGAATTTCAGTGACCTTGGGAATACATAGCTGTGCAGGGTCTAACCCCAAACAACTGTATTTACTTTTGTCTCCTCTTATGGGACAATCTTTTTGTACACTGTGAAGCTGTTTAATCTCATCTGCCAAAGCACCTTCTGATTGGTTTAATAAAGAGCTGAATGGCCAATACGTAGGCAGGAGAGGATAGATGGGATGTCCAGGGAGAAAGAGGAATTCTGGAGAACAATCAGAGATTTAGAGCAAGTCAAACATATAGTATGGAGGACAAGTAAGAAGCCATGTGGCAAGACATATATTACCATAAAGTGGTTAATTTAAATTTTAATAACTAGTTGGGAATAAGCCTAAACTAAGGCCAGGCTTTCATACTTAAAACGAAGTCCCCATTTGGGAGCTGGCAGTACAAGGGAAGTCTGACTATAACCCTCCTTGATGCTAGCTTTATTTTTCGCATGTGCACAAGTACCTATGTTTGTGTGTTTGTGTGTGTTTTCATGTATGTGTTCACGCATGTAAATGTAGAAGGTTAACATCAGATGTGCTCCTCTCCTGTTTCCCACCTTATAAACAAAGACAGTACCTCCTGTTTGAAGACAGTGCAGAGAGAATTGACTAGCCTAGATAGTCAGCTCACTCTGGAGAGCCCACCACCACCTGCCAAAGTGCTAGGATTAGAGGCAAACTGCTGCATCTGCCTGGCTTCTAAGTGAATTGTATAGGTCAAGCACCTTACTCACTGTGCCATATGCCCAGCTCCTTGATGCTAATATTATTAAACAAGGTTTTCATTATCAATGGCTATAGCTATCAACATTCTGCTAAAATGCTCAGTTTTCCCCTTAATAGGATGAATAAAGCTACGGTTTTGGAAAAAATATACCACTGATTTTGAACGGTATACACACACACACATACACATCTTTACCTCTTTCCAGAAACCTTCAGGTCTTATGTGTCATAGCCATGGCACTGTTTCTGTCAGGTGGTATGTGTCTGGTAAAAGATGGCTGTTGGTGTTACCTTTAGTATTATTTTGGAACATACTTCCAATAGATAATGTAAAATATTTTTTATATATAACACATTTTTCCCTAGAATTTTTGGTTTAAAATTCAGCTTCCAAATGCCGAGTAAGTTTACTAAGGCCTTTAGTCTACTGGATGCACTTACAAGCTACAGGTACATAAATAATAGGTGTGAGTGTGGGGGGGTGGGTTGGTGTGTTAAGAGAGTGTGTCAGAGAGACTATGCGTCTGTGTGTATGTCTATGTGTGTGTGTTTTGTTCACTCCTGAAACCAACAGTACTTTCATCAATAAAATTTCTTGAGAATATGTGTCCATATAGGAACTATATAATGCCTCACAAAGAACAGAAGAAATAAAGCTATTTAAAACAACTTGAAATGGATTGTTGAATTAGATTAAAATTAGATATAGACAATAGACTGAGCTTTAAAATAATTGACTCCTATTAAATTTGTTGATGGCTAACACACTTGAGGTTTATTCATAAAAAGACCTCATCTGAATTTTTAAGAGGCTAAATCAGATGCATTTAAATGTGTTCTTCTGCAGACTCAGATGCAGGATGGTTTACTTGATTCTACCACAGACACAGTCCTCAAAGGACACTGAAGTGAGGCATCTCTAAGAGGAATGGAAAGCATCCTACTTACTTAACTTTTTCTTCTTTGTTCCTAATGCATTTTAAAATAAAAAAGGATAATAAATAAATGCATGCATTTGTGTGTGTTCGTGTGTGCTGTTTTCACCTTTAATTTTAACTCCACTTTCCCTAAGATAAATTCTATCTTTTATTTAACATGAAAACTTTCTATATTTGAAAGTTATACATATGAATTTAGGCTGTATCTATTCTGTTATATTTGATCTCTACTTAATATCACTTGTAAGGGATCATCCACACTGCACTGTTGGCTATGACCTTGGCTGTTTTATAATATTCCATTTTTCAATACACCATCAAATATTTGTCCATGTTGATATTCTGTTCTTATTCCTAGCTATGCAGTATTAACAACATTGTACCACATATTCCTCAGTAGATGCTTTGGTGCATAAGTATTCACATTTTTCTTGGTCTATAATCACCAATTGAATTGCAGTATCACAGAGCACATATATCTTAAGTATCTTAAGTATAGTAGATAATGCCAAAGAGCATTCCAAAGCAGTTTATGGCAAAAACTTGTTTTTAAAATATTTTGTGTGTTAGTTTAATCATAGAGAATTATTTCGCTGATTGGGCCTGAGATAATAGTCCTTGCCCTATTATACATAATGATATAAAATGCTATTTAGTTCCATTTTTAACATTGCTGTACATGACACCTTAAACTGTTCCTCAGCTAGACAGAAGTTTCTATAACATTCACCACTTAAGACCCAAAAGCAGAAAAAAAAAATTTTCTCTGTCAAATACAGCATGCCATGCAGATGACAAGGCCTAGTTCTAAACAAACTGAAAAAGAACCTCCTGCTGACTGAAGTGCAGACAAGAGTGGTGCTTTTTCTCAGCTGGATATAAGAATACTGTACTTCACAGCTGCCACTGTCTTCAGCTAAAGTTTTTACTACAGTCAAAAGCCAAAGAGCTCTAAATACCAGTGGTGATTGCAAATGCACACACTTCCAAACATATGCAAGCCAGAACTGCATAGGCAGCCTGCAGGTTAACTGTTTCATGTGCAGCACAGCCAGGCTACACCAAAAAAAAAAAAAAAAAGGCACTTTGGTTAGGAGCATTGAGCAATGCTCTAATTCTTAAAATCATACCTTTCTTTATCTCTTACATTCCTCAACCTTCCAAATAAAACAGCACAAATTCAAAACCCCAGGCATTAAATTTCCTGATAAAAGAGATTCCTTAAGCATTGTAGATTTCATGTTTCATAATTAAAATATTTAGTGGTCTTAATGGTAAAGACTTATAAATATTATTAAACTCATTTTTAAAGACTTCTATAATCCATAATATAAATCAACTCTAGAAAGCTGCAAGATTGATTGAGACTCAACATCTGTATGTCACTGAGTGGTGGCATTTATTCTGGTACTATTACCATTCTCTTATTCACCAGGGTGTCTTCCATTTGATATGTGACTTTGATGCTCTCAGATCAAAGGTGTCAATGATTCTGGTGGTCTCAAATTTGTACCACATGTAATCTAGGGTGTGGAATCCTGGAGACTAAATATGATCACGAACTTATTACCATACATACTCTCAGTTTAGACTTCCAAAAAATTACCTTATTTCCAAGAACATAGGTTTGTATCTTTTAACTAAGATATGTTTAAGTTTACTGATAAATGATCTATTTTAAGTTCAATTCCAGACAAAGTATTGCCAATGAATATTTAAAAATTCTTAATTGATTACTTAGAATAAACTGTACTTAATGTCTTATTTGAAAAGATTTCCAAGTTATAGTTTAAAACCCTAAGGCTAGGTAATTCTTCTGCCAGAATATAATACCTGGTACATAAATGCTTCATTTGGTACTAATGATGATATTGAACTATTAATATTTCAAATCTGCATAGCCTTGCTTTTATATAGTCATGTCATCAGCACTATTAGAGATTCAGTTTCATGTTTTAAAATCTTTTTTTTTTTTTTTTTTTGCTGACTAAGCAGAACTTTATTTTATAAGTAGACCAGAATTT